>BQKZ01009836.1:16448-30147 GCA_036244855.1 Temnopleurus reevesii | reverse complement strand
CTGACCATCAACCAACAGTGAACGGTACGGAATCGGTAGCTGGCGTCGCAGTCTCCTAGACAGTTACTCCAGCTTCCGATCTCCCATCTGCACCAAAGACCAAGAGAAAGTGAGCTTCACATCCATCAAAACTAATACATTTCGAAAAAGTTAAGTTCCAGATAAGAACTGTGTTGAGACAGGTATACAATCAAAACGTTTCTTTTCGTTCCGTTTCTAAAGAACTTAGCCGAATCTGGCCATTGTGGCGTGCGCCGTCCGCAATGGCTACAATATCAAGAATATAAAATTTAGCTGATTCAGCAGGTTCTTTGGTCCAGTATATACAAAGATACAAGCGATTCAACACTGACAATTCTCTATCATACTTTCAGATATATAACGTTTAAAAGAAGTCCTCAACGCGAAATGTTTTCATCGCTAATTTTGAAGACAATTATCTTTCACTCATCGCGCACCTTTTGAGATCAAATTTAGCGCGCCCGGGTTTACCGTCGTCGCGCTATGCGCATTTAAAAAAAAATGTTAACCCGAAAATTGCCTAAAAACGTGATTTTGTGTACAAAGTCAATGCAAATTGAGTTTTCTCTTATACATCATAAAAGTAACAATATTTTCACTTTTCTTGGCAGGAATCTATTTACTTTAGCATAGATGTTACTTTAAATACTTCCTGCAATAATATTCAGCAAAAAAAATGAAAAACAAAAGGTCGAAGACAGAGAAAAATATAGGAAATAAAATAAAATACAATAAAATACAATAAAATACATATAATAAGAAAATGGAAAATTTTCAGAATTTTTTTTTTCATCCAAATTTTTCCAATTACAAGAGAAGCATGCATGCCAAAAATTAGAACTGTAGAATGATTTTTTTGGACTTTATAAAGAAAGGAATAGTAAATCATCACGCATTTACGCATATATTAGAATAATAAAAGAATTTGGGGAATTTTTCCGAAAAACAAACTGTACAGCCTTCGAGTTTACACTCCACTCTACCATCCTGCAAATTTTCGCGGCGATCGCGCGACTACCTGTCGAGATCTTNTAGGTTTGGTAGTCTGGTTACACCGTTCATTAGGCACAGATGAATCCAGTCCTTGGCTGACCATCAACCAACAGTGGACGGTACGGAATCGGTAGCTGGCGTCGCAGTCCCCCAGACAATTACTCCAACTCCCTATCTCCCATCTGTACAAAAAGAATACGAGGAAGTGATCTCGAGAGACATTAAAACTAAGGTATTTCGAAAAATTCCAGATAGGACATGTGTTGATTCAGGTATATAATTATGTTTGGTCTCATACAGAAAAAAAAACTAACATGGATGGATGTCATACAACTGATCGGACCATTCACAAATCTATTCGATGCGATTCGGGGTCGAGCCCCGATCACGTTTCTTGGATGATGGCGTTGATGTTCGGTTTCCCTTGTCGCCTTCTTTTTCTGAAATTCCCCCCTCTCTCTCCCTCCTCTGGAATATTATTTTTCCCCTTTGCTTTTGTCGGTGCGGTATTCGCGAATATTATGTTGAGGAATCGCCAACATGACCGTATAATGTAATAGTTCTTGGGATAAAAAACGCTTCTACAGTGTAAACTAATAGTAATAATAATGAACGGTTTTTATACAGCGCGTATCAACTCTTCATGAAGAATTCCATAAGCGCTCTACAATTGCAGCATTATTACCCTGGCTTTAGCAGTGCAGCTATTAGGCGCATAAGGGTTTTAAGATATGGTTTAAGTACAGAATAAAGAAAAATATCAAATCCATTGTTGTTACCTTGGTTCGCAATCTCTTCCTGCGCATTCCTTTGCGATGACGTCAGGTTTGGTGTCTATATCACATCTCGTATCATCCACCTGCTCCTCATCAACGTCAACACAGTAAGCATAGTTCCTGATGATACCTGGGAGGTGTTTCACCAAGATAAGAAAGACTCTAATGGGGTGTTGCTCAAAATTGAATGCAAAGCAACTGCAACTTTGCATTTATGTGCATTTAACAAGATGCACATAAAACAATGATTTTCATTGGCGCGTTCCGATCAACTGCAACTTGCGATCAATTGCAACTTTTGAACAACACCCCTAAGACCGACTTTAAGTTCGACTGGTGCCCCTTCTTGTACGCGCATTCAGCACAAGAATTGAGAGCAGTCGATCCTAAAGTCGTGCGTAACTTTAAGAACGATTTGGTGACACACCGCCCTGTTGATTGCCATAGAAACACGTCAAAAAATTTTTTTTTTTGTAATTTGGAGCGGACCATTTAACCATTATTTTAAAAAGAGGGACTTTTAAACATAGATAGCCTACTGAATCCATGTGAAGACGGTGCAATCGAATAAACAGGTGTTGAACATCTAACAAATGTTTTGAATATCATAGATGACTGTGATTGAAGAAACATTTATGTATAATTTCTATAAGCTGTCTAAACTTTGTGGGAGGGTTGGACGCTTGCATATCGAAAAGAGCTCTGGAACAGAGGCCGAGAATACACACTTTTTTTTTGAAAGAGCTATTATATACTGATACAGATCTGTTTATTTATTTCATTACGACAGTTTTCAATTCGCCATTATCAATTCTGGGACAAATTGTCGCCCTGTGAATATTATCAACATATGAACTAATTTGATCTTTATGAAATAAAATTGTGTGGGGAGAAATTATTTTAAAAATCTTCAGATTTTACCTCTCCCGCACGTTGCGCTACACGGCATCGTTCCTGTAATCCGCCAGAAAAACTGTGGCGGTGGTTCTGTGGTTACCAACACCGTGGTGACCTCCTCAGTCGTTGTGGGACTATCAGTACTAACTGAAGTCGTGTCCAGGGATTCAGTGCTAAGAAGTGTGATTGTTTCTGTTTGAAGCTCATCCGTAGCCGCCAGCGATGTCGTCATAGAATATGCCGTCGTCGTCGGATTTGCCGTTGTCGTCGCTTTCGTCGAGTACCGCAAACCGTTTTCGTTATCCGACGACGAGAAAGTGTTTTCGTAGTCCGACTCAGACATGGAATCGAGGTCTTCGGGTACCTGAATTTAATTGAATTGGATTAAACATTTATTTCCTTTTTCATAGACATAATCAATACAAAATAACATGACAAATGATAGAATCAAAGGAGGCGAGTACCCTGGAAGCATAGATTATGTTGGGATCCCCTTGACAACAAACAAAAGTTTTAAAAAAATTGTCTTTTTAAAGAAGAGTAAAGAAAATAAATTACCTGAGATTCGAAGCCGAGTTTGTTGTCGCCTTCGTGCTGTTTCACGACGGGCTGGTCAACGATCACGTCGAGGACCACATCGCCGGCATGCCTGGGTTCTTCTGTCTGGAGATCGATGGTGACCATCTCTTTCGTGGACCTCTCCGGGGAGTTGTCTGTCCTATATGGCGGACCGTATGCAAGTCCCTCTGCTTTGAATAGATAGAAAAAACAATCATTTATTTTTTTTAATGGAAATACTAATGACAGATGGAATAAATGAAAAAAAAAACAACAACTAAAATAATTGTACAAGGATATCGGACCTACAAATTAAAAAAAAAACCATGGTAGTAGGGAGTGAAAAACTGTAATGAGTGATGCCAATCATTCGTTTCCATCTTCATTATTCAGAGTAATTGCGCCTTAATGTTGTTTTGCATGAGCGAGGTAGCTAAAGAAATTTCAGTTCCTTTTCAAAAGATGGATAGTTGAACTGATCTCAATCACTGCCATCAAAACCAGTAAAAATATTTACATTGAAAAGAGTTAAATGCTCATAGACTTCAAACGAATGTAGTGATCTAAGTTTATATTAATGTCGTTGTGAGCATGTCTTTCATTAGTGTATATCCTATCGTTTTTCCAACAAAGCTTGCTTTCTCTACAAGCACAAAAAAGGTACAACTGTAAGGGTGTAAGTGATCGGATATTAATTTCAGTGCTAAAGTAAAAAATGTGTTTCCCATTCTATAATTCCTATTCAATGCCAGCATACATCAATCATTAGCTTCTTAAGAACATGCTATTCAGAAACGACAAGTAAAATGAATGAAAAGATATTAGAGTTTGCATACTTTACCTCCCGTCTCATTCCTGGCTCCATCGCTCTTTGACCAAGCACTCCCTGGCTGAACACCGTCATCCTCCAGGACAATCGTAGCCCGATCACCCCCTTCCAGCGATGCTATCTCAGGCCATTCTCTCGGCCAATCGGGCCCCGTTCCTTCCACTACTCCGTCCCACGGACCGACCTCACGATGATGGACGGGATCTCGGAAAACGATCGACCGCGTGGCGTTGCGTGAAAGCGTATCATTATGCGTATGCGTAGTATTTACATAAGGCAGGTCACCAACATAATATGTCCTGCCCGAACTATTTGTGTATTCGTTCATTAATTTCTGCGTGATATTTATATTTGTAGGCGTCCTTGTGGTTGTTTGCAGAAAATTTTCCTCGTTGCGGGATTCCCGCGTTACGTTCTGGCGGCTCTCGTAAAATCTCGTCCTATTATTATGAAAAACGCGTGAATTTTCCTCGGTTCGCTCTCCGTTGGGCAATACTTTACTGTAATCTGATAACATTGAATCGTCGTCTCTTATATCACTCATGTTCACTGGGAATAGAGGCGGGCTGATAGTCTCACTTTCTAAAAGTGAATCCACTACGTTATGGCTGTTTGGTATACTAACTGTTGGATTTGTCTGATGATCTTGCGACTGAAAAGGATTTTCGGTGGTTGTTGTCTGCATTGAGGTCTCGATGGGTATGACGTATTCATACTGCAGGGTATTGGACGATCCATCTTTGAGGTTAAATATCTGTCAGAGAAACAAGGAAAATGCGATGCCGATGTCAATAAATAAATGTAATCGGGATGTTAACTTGGGGACAAATAATAAAAGGCAATTGACGACTGGAACCAGGTAGTCCTTGCTAAAAAAAACTATGGGAATTACACAAATTCAGTCGTCAACGGGTTAATCTACACACTAGTTAGAGATGCGATTTCCATCCTATCATAAATGGATAATAACAATGAAAAAGAATACAAGAGAAACGTCCCTCCAAAAATATGAGATGACATTCTCCATTCTCGAGGTTGGAGTGAAAATTTTGTTTCAATGCCCCCTCTAATATTTACTCGGGTAAAATCATGTTAAATATGTACATTCATGTTGATTAATGATACCCGTCATATAACGAGTTTTTTTTTAAATCAAAGATTACCACTTAATAACTTCCGCGATGCAGGACTGGCTAAAAATGTTGGCGTAAGTTCTCGAGGAGTCTTGAAGATTCACGTGGAAGCGAGAAAAGGGTAACCTTTCTCGTGAATGGCGATCGGCAACCCAAATTGCACAACAATGGCATATACTAGTAAAACGTTAGACTCTATAGGCCGACTACCATCTTTGCGTTTTTAGCCTGCGTCGGCCCAACGTTTTTGAAAATTAAAAACGCTCCCTGGACGCACAAATTCGCATGTCATACCGTGGACTGACGTTCGGTGCACGCTCCTTGAGCACAAGCCGAACGTCAGTCCACCGTCTACTCAGCGTATACTGTGCGCTCAGGAAGTGTTCTTAATTTTTCAAAAACACTGGAACAACGCGCGACGCAGGTAAAAAAATGCAAAGATGAGAGTAGGAATTAAGAGACTAATTACCTGTAAATGAAGTGTTTCATTGAGCGGACCTCTGGCAGTAATCGTCTCTCTCTCCTCCCATCGTGCTCCGTTGAATATATTTCTTCGTTGATAGCGGATCCCTGAACTCCCCGCTTGGAAATACTTGGTGAATGCAGGCTCTACTCTGAAGTTACCGTTTATCAAATGTTCCCCATCGGAACTAAGAAGTGCTGAAAGACATACATATAAAACGCGATAGTTACATTTTCAGTTACCATGGTTACAGAGTAAGGAATATGACGGTATGTCTTCAAGCGTTTAGTTTAGTTTTTATTTAGGTTTACTAAATGAATATACACTGTGTCATTAAAATAAGGCATCTGTTTAAAACCACCAAAATGTGAGTGGAAAGGCAATAATGAGCATGATAGAATTATTAATTTATTTCCCCGCTAATTATGAAAAAAACATCGTGCATCCATTCTTTCAAGATATAATCAACCTATTAAAAATGTTGCCAAATAATTCACCAAACTGCCAAATACTCACCTAAATATGTTCTGACGCTGCGAATCTCTGATATCTTTATATTCGTAGCACCGATTGGAAGTTCTATCAGATCCGTGTAACCTGGGTGAATAAACATAAACCGAATCGTTATTTTTGCAAGACAAATAGTCGAATCACAATGCAGATGTAAGCAGTATATACATCGTCCATTAGGCCTTGTTGCACTATAGGATAGATATTGGTGAAGGAAACGCGGGCATATAATTTTATGGTAAGTTACATGACCTGAGCATAAGTTCTGAGCATATCTCGATAGGGTTGGCCCCTTAGTGACGAAGCTATAGTATTGTTCTGTGTGTAGACAACATTGCCCCCCCCCCCGAACTAAAGGGGAGCTGTCTGCAAGTGACTCCCCCTCCCGCCCCCGTTTGGGGCTTTACCTCGCCGCCGACGGGAACGTGAGGGCTTTTTCCTTTTATGTTTTCCCATGTCAGCTCTCTGTCGTGAAGAGAGAATGTTTTTTGTACTTGTTAGCCAAGCGACGGGAAGGTCAAGTATTTTACGCCGCATAACCCCCCCTCCCCTCATTTCACAACCTGGATCCGCCCCCACTGAGACCTATTTTGAGACAGAAGATAGCAAAGGCTTACCTACTTGTAGATTCTCGGAGATGACCTCACTGAGGACCAAGGTACAAGAGCTGTCATCGCCCCCACAGACGCCGCATCGGTCGGGGTACTTGGTGGAGTTGAGGTACCCGTCACACCCAACGCTCTGAAAATAGCATTGAGGTCTAAATTAATGACTAACTCACTATTCACTAATTTGTATCATTTATTTGATCTATGATTCGATCATACTTCTGCTAATAGTTGTACTACTATATATCAATCAAATCATCGACATGGATAGGAATAAAACCTGCGACCCTCGGGTTGAAAGGTGAGAGTTAGAACCACTAAAAGCACGGCGTCTCCACTTATCCATTTCTGATTTTAATCTAATGTAGTCTTCGTAGAGGAATTTTTTAATCTTCGTATGAATTTCAATATGTATGAAAGATGAATTATGAAAGTGAAATATGGAAAAAATTTCCATCTCGATGATGAGAACCGTTATCTAGTGCCAACAGCTTGTTATAATTAACCATGATCACTTCGATACTGTGTCATTAAGTGCTAGGCCAAGCAATGGCGATAAGGCATTTCGAGAATGATTTTCCCCTTCTTTTTTCCCTTCCTTTTTTTTCGAGGTGTGTATTCATATCTACTTCAATGAATGAAACATAAAGTATTCATTGTTTTTGCCCTGACCTCGTGAAACATGTTACATTCTCCACTTACCCAACAAGTGTCTTCAACACAGACCCCAGTCTCAGGGACCCCATTCCGGAACCTAGCACATCGAGTACCCGACGGGACCCCTTGCTCTACCACTCGAACCTCGCTCCGGTGATGCTCGCTATAACAGGCTAAAACACATGGGTTATAGCCGTTTCCTGCATTTGAAAAAGAGTTCAAATTCAACCAATATGTTAAAATGTTATATATTATAATTTTTGTCTCCTGATTTTTTTTTATTAAGAAAATAGTATATCCTTTTTCATCGCAAACAATAGTTACATCTGATCATGTTAAAATAAGAAAGAACTTCGAATAGTTTCATCACGACGTTTTGGCACAACATGTTGGCTTCTTCAGGTGAGAGGTAAAATTGAAGACTTCTTTCGAACTTCTGTACGGCCAAATGCACTCTCTATGACGGAAATAATGGGCTGATAAGGGTTTGATGGAGTTGATTTAAATTTATATCCCTATAGCACAGGATTCGAACCGGCTTATTCAGGGCATACACAAGCAACACACATTATTTTTTTTTTTTACCGATTTCGCCATAAAAAAGTGCAGAAACCTTAACCGAGAGGGGAATCTGTATCTGAATATTACTCTAAGATAAATTTTGATAAAGAACTAATCGATTAGAAATTATACAATGCTGGCTCTTTTATAGTGTCATAATTTCATGCTGTTGGTGCTTCATTCAGTAATGTCTATTTTGCAATGTCCATGATCTATTTAATATTTTGTGATACCTGGTAATTCTATCACCTAGGTCATTGACCTTAAATTGCACATATAACATTCGATGTTTCATACTCACTTTCTGAAGGATAATATGGTTTCCAAAACTGGCCAACGGGCGCCATCTCTTGACAGCGGGCAGCACGGTATCCTAAATCGAATGAATTGGGACAGTTCTAGAAAGAAAAGAAGTGTCGTCATGCAAACTTGAAACGAAATTCTGGATAAATCGGATGAAATCAAGTGTAATTAAATGTTCAAAATCAACCCAAAATCTGTTATATGAACATTCTATATTAACTATATTAACATTGGCATTTTGTAAATTCCCCATATTTCCTATACTAAGCGATTTAATGAGTTAGCATTCAATAACGGACGTATCCTACGTCCGTCACGTCAGCGCCCTTTGCATTCTGCGTGATATCAAATGCCTGAATTTTCTTTTTAATTTGAAGTTTAAGACAACTTAAATATGTACCCATAAATATATATCTTGTTCTAAGCTATATCTTTTGAATGCAGTAAATCTGTTTGCTTTGGGAATTATTGTTTGGTGAAAATGGATGATGATTTAGCAGCGAATTTAAAGCCCATGTACAGTTTTGGTAAAGATTAAAGAAATGTGAATTTTGGGTATATATACCATGACATATAGTTTGTATACACATTTCAAGATCATAGCATAATTTTCTACGAACGAATTCTTTTGAAAATTTGAATTTGACCGTTAAATCGTATTTAGCGCCCTCTCTTGGTTATAACAATATTTTGCTTCTTATTGGGCATATACAAAATTATTTCCAAGATTTTATTAAAGCATGCTAAAAAGGAATACATAAAGAATAAATTCTGAAATTTTCATCCAATTCTGTTCATGAGAAGCTGTCCTTTATCAAGAAAGAAAATATTGAATTAGCGTCGGGGGCTACGACGCTAAAATATTTTCCACACTTTAGGTTATAACTTTTCCAAAACTTGTTAATTTTTCGTACAATCTTTTGTACAACATGTTCATGATATCATGTTTCTTTTTAAGTAGATTTGAAGACAAAATTTGGCGATAAAAATATTGGCTTTTACCAAAACTGTACTTGGGCTTTAAAATGAATAACACTAAAAATATAATACGATAAATTACTATAATTCTTTATAGTGCATCATAATAACAACTAAATTTAGTAAAATTTCACTACGTTTTTTCTCCTCAGGAATTGTTGGAATTGGGTTGTAAAACATTTACGGTATTGACAAAATGGAATTCGAATGTAGTCAAACAATTATTTTGGGGGCCTTAGAAAAAAGCAACTTGACAGCTTTACCTCTATTCTGCATAGTCTGTATTCTCTTTGAATGCCATCGCAATGTTCTGGGGCTACCTCTCTACTCCTGAAATTAAGAAAAAGTGAAGACGTTTCACAATTAAAACATTATAGATTATTCAATCATACGAGTTCAATTGTTACATTGTTTTTATTTGGGGTAGTATGCATAATACATGTACTATGGAAAGTGGTCACAACTGTACCTACAATAATATAACACTCGGATGTAATATTGCAACTTTTTTTTTTTTTTATAAAGGTGAAATATCTTACAAAATGAATATTATCTAATTGTAGCAGTTGTGGGATTCGAAACCACGCTATGGAGGATCGTTTCATTCCAAGTCAGACGATCTAATGACTGAGCTCTGCATGAGATCTTGTTGAACGATGGATATATTATTAGGACATTACAACTATCGTTAGCCACGAGCAAATACTTTGACGTATTTGCACAGGAAATGGATTGCCAACTATCACGAAGATGGGTGTATGGTTCATGCCTTGCAAGTCCATCATCGAGTCGAAATCAGCGAGAAGCTCAGTGGGTTGAGCGTTTGGATTGGAATGAAATGATCCCTAATGGCATGGGTTCGAACCCTATATAGCTGCTGCAATTTGAAGGAAAAAAAATGAGGAAAAGTAACAAATATCTACCAAAATACAATAAAATAAAACAAAGTGAAAAAGTATGAATCAATTGTTATACCATTCATCCAGACAAGCCCGTCTTCTGCCTTCGACACCTGTCCCACACGTAGCGGTACATGTTGTCCACAATCCATAATCACTCCAGTGAAAAATACCCTGACGTGCTGGCTAAGAGAAGGAGGGTGGGGTGCACGGCGGGTATCGTAAGTAGATTGCAGTTCGTGCGAATTCGTGTATCCATCGTGGGCAAGTCGTGAACAGAGGACGAATCGAGATCATATAGGTAGGAGGAAAGAGAAAATAGAGAAAAGAAAGTTAGTTAGTCATCTGACATGAATTCAAAGTTTTATTGTTTAATAAGGGCAAAATAAGGTAAAACCGACCAACAAAGAAATACAAACTACCCCCCCCCCCCGAATCCCGAATCCCTCCCATGCCAGGGGTTGACCAATAATAAATATTTTAAGAAGAAAAATGAACCTCTTTGGACTAAACAATACCAACACGGTATAGACTATTTCCGTAAAATAAAGTGGGTCATGGGACAATAGATCCGTACGCCGTATATCATGCTGCGCGGACACAACAATCACAGGCTGGTTCCGATTTGAATAGCATTACAAAGGAGCATTGGATTGACGTGCGATTTAATTTTATGAAAATACATTATATCGTGTTTACCAAATGAAGTAGAATAAAAGAAGATTCAGGTTATATTTTAATACCAAACTTGTGTATTTTTTACTCAATATATTTACAGTCTATCTAATTTTGGTGCAAATTTGAACACTACATGGTCATCAGGTCATAGCGATTTGAAAATGTAGTGGTGTAGGATGGAAGTGTTTCCGGAAACGATTAGATAATGGTTGCATCCACAGGAACTGGCGACAAACTATAGGTTTTCCCAGCATGCTATGCATTCTGCGCGAAATCAAATGCTGGAAGTGTAAATCATTTTGAAAATAGTTTGAAATTGACTGGAAAAACATATAAGATACATTTAGTTTCCTTTATTCAAGAGAATTCAGAGTTTACACACTTCATAATAATACATGAATCTTATCTAGTGCCCTTCACATCCTAATGAGATGCTTAATGCACTCAGAGCAGATTAATTAAAGGCAAAAAAAGAGATTAATGAATGACAAAAAGCTTCCTAAACAAGAAGGAATACAATGATGTTGAATTTTGTCAGATTCTGCGCATTGATATATCAACTCGGCATGCTCGGACTGTGCATGGAAGGGCATTCCGCAGAGTTTATTTTCTAAACTTGTAATGTATATACTTTTGTGTAATATATCTGGAAAATGAATTTTAATGCATTTATGTTGGCAAGATGAAATGTTAAATAACGATTGAAGTCGATATATATTTTTTTTCATATAACAAGTGATATTTCTAGATATCCCTTCAGCACACCCATATTCACTTTCCCCGGCGTAGAGGTGATTGATGATAATAATTCCTACAACTGTTACGAGTCAAAAGAAAAAAGTGAATGCACTTTGTGAAAGTTAATTTCGGTCCAGCGGAAAGAACTATCTGATAATTTACTTCACATTTACCGAATATATCGGTCACTCATGTACCACCATGGGTTCATGGATCGCTCAACTTATAGATAGTAAAGTGGAGGATTTGCGTAAAGAACATACTTCGTGATTTTTTTCTACTGCACTACTGTTGTTCAATCCTCATGAACTGATGAATATATTTATGTGGTTATATAATGTTAATACATTTATATATTCTACCTCTCAATGTAAAGAAATGACATGGAAAACGATGTAAACTTTTTCCGTGAAATAAAGTGGGACTCAGACTATAGACCCGTACGCCGTATATTGAACTGTGCGGACACAACAATCACAAGCCGGCTCCGATTCGATGGCATTACAAAAGATCATTGAATTGGTGTTCGACCTAGTTTTGTCGGAAATGGTTTATATCGTGTTAGTGTCGTTTCTTTATACTAATTCTATGTGAATGAAATAGGCCAATTGGATGTGAGGTTATGTTGGCGAACAGAAAGTTAGTGCTCTCTTAATAAGTTCGACATGAGATTTCAAAACATTAAAGTCTTAAAGGGGAACCCCCCTCCCCCGACAATGGTGTGCTGTCAGTAATGAGGGAAGATGAGATGAACAAATTGCCAAATTTGAGCAAACTCGGATAATCAGTTCAAAAGTTTTTAAAAGCATTCATTCCACAAGTGATGGGAATCCTTGAGTTGGCAACTTTGGCTTAATCTGTGATGACATTATGAACAACTCCCCATCGATTTTGTACATGATTTTAATATTGAAGAATTGAACAATATCATATTTCAAATTGTGAAAGTCTTTGTAAAAAGTATTAAAGTAGGGAGTTGTCTGATAAATGCCATCACAGATGCCAAAATGTCTAAGTGTAAAATATGTACTTTGATACCAAATATTGCATTTATGACATTTACTTTTACCTAAAGCCCCGGTCACATAGGACACCAGACGCAACACGATTCACTCTGACCGACTCTTTGTTAATTCACAGTTAACTGCCTCATAACAACGAGTCGGGGTGAATCGTGTTGCTTTCGGGGTCCTATGTGACCGGGGCTTTATCCTTGAAACTGTTTTAGGCTAAACAGTATGATGAAAAGTTGTAAGATTAGAAGGGGACAATTTCAGAAACTCTAACATATTTGTTAAAAATAGAATGTAATTTGATTACGATCTAATGAACCGAGCTAAACCGTCTGTGTTTTCACAAAATGACGGGAGCCAAAGGGTAACGTTGTTAAATACAAATAAATCCCGACATAGCAACAATTCCAAGGGCATCCTATCAAACTGCGTAATAATTCTCTAGAAGGGAACGTTTCAATAGATCTGTAATGCACTTTCGTGAACAATACCCTCCGGCGACCGTCACTTCATGAAAACACAAACGATAACTAGTCTGCAAGCACATACCCTAGACTTTCGGTGTGTGCATGCGCAGAGCATGATACAGGGTATGCATATTGTGTGACTACATCACACACATACATCATTGCTCTACCTTCAGCATGCAGACACACAACGCATACCCTGTATCACTCTCTGTGTATGCGCACAACGAAACCCAAGGGTCTGTTCTGGCAGACTAGACGACAACATGCTAAATCGAATAAATCTGGAATCTATGCAGTGCTCCAGAAACTCTGCGAAATGAGACATCTGTGCTATGACACGGACTAAAAAAAGTTACGACAATCTACGTCAATAACGGGGTAAAAAGGTAGTCTGCAAGTACAGACCCTAGGCCTTCGGTGTGAGCATGATGCAGAGTATGCAATCTTTCACTACGTGACACACTGCTAGGAAAGAACAATGCATGTGATGTAGTCACACAATACATACGCTTTATCACTCTCTCTCTGAATGCACACATCGAAAACATAGGGTATGTGCTTGCAGAATAGCAATGACACGGTGTAAAAAAGTTACGACTATATACGTCAAGAAC
>BQKZ01009835.1:0-12648 GCA_036244855.1 Temnopleurus reevesii | reverse complement strand
CATCAAATGCTCAACTTTAGATAAGCCTTATTTTTAAAGTTATGATAAAATGTCACAAACGGGATCCCAACTTTGTGAACAGACCCATGTAGAGGTAGCATGGACATTGCAGAAAATGACTTTAACTTAATAATAGTAAACCCACATGATTTGCTACATGTTAGGCAAGCGTCTGGCAAGCTTTTGGTTTGTCTGATAAAGTTTGTATTTAATACTCGCCCATTGATTTGTGATAGATCACAAGCTTCCTGCAGCACCCTTAACCAGTAAAAATTACTCAAGTGTATTCGTACGTCACATTGGCAATGGTTTTGAAATGACTACCTGTATATCGTTCTTTTGTTACCTCATAAAACATAACTACCCACTTGTGGTGATAAATTATGAAAGATGAATTGCTGAATTAGAGCAATAAAAAGCACTTTACATGTAAGCTATCCATCAATCAGGGAAAACGGTTTTATTGAAATACAGTAATCATAATTTGTTTTTTAAACTAAATTACAGGAAGAATAAAAATATGACAGAAACCGAGATCACTTGGACACAAAGCAAGGATACATGTATCTCTCATTCACAGCAATGCTTCGAGGCTGTGTTAATCAATTTTCCTAATAATGCGAGTTTACTAGATTCAATTTTATGCGTTTTTGATATGCAACTTTGTTCTTGACAACCTGGAAGAGTGCCCAAGGCTTGCCCGACATCGCAACAAGTACATGCAAACTGGATTCCAAGTTCAGGTAAATTGTAGTTTAATTATAGTTTCATTTCTACAACTGTATGTTCGTTCGTAAGAAACGGTCATCCATACATGTATGCATTTAAAAGTTATCTTGGTTAATCGCAAGGTTTTCCTTAACATATAAAAAACTGTCTGCAGTATTAAAGTTAAATATCTTTGGACCACAAAATCTGTTCGACTTCGGAGATATTTAACTTTGAATGTGTAAATCACATGATGTTGTTAAAATATCCATCGACTAAGGCAGTTTATTCGACCAAGACAAGTTCAACTTTCAACTTTATGATGCAGAGTTGACAGAACATTTGAATGAAGGTTTTTATTTTATAAATCTCACTTTCTTTGCTTAATTTACTGAATTTTTACTAGATCTTTAAAGCATTGAGCGGAGGTACATGTATCAAACCATTGCGAGATCTGTGTATTGGAATAGGAAATGAAAGAGAAAATAGGTTTGTTATCGACTTCATCCCTTGTCACATCCTGGCAGTGTAGCTTCCTGCTCATGTTTGGATACCCTCAACCGATCTAGGGGGTGTTGTTAAAAATCAACTGCAAATCAACTGCAACTTTGATGATTGCAACGCGCATTTTCATTTGCGCATGGTGTGCGAATTTAACGAGACGCGCGTGAAACAATGATTTTGATTGGCACGTTCAGATCAACTGCAACTTGTGATCAATTGCAATTTTTGAGCAACTCTCCCTTAGTCTAAAAATTATAATGGGCAGAGGCGTATCCAGTCTATTTGTCGGTAGGGCCAACAAAAACATGTTAAATCCTGGCACTGTACTTCAGAAGGCCCAAAATAATTTGATTGGTTGCCCTCCACAGGGAGATAACAGCATTATAAGAACATCTGAAAATTAATTTTGATGTCTCACTTCACATGATAACTCTAACCCTCTAAAAATTATGATTGGCAGAGGCGTATCGAGTCCATTTGCGGGTAGGGCTAACATAAAACATCTCATGTCATATCCTGGCAGTGTAGCTTTAGTTTGAAAGCACAAACCCTAGACTTTTGGTGTGTGTGTGCATAGAGCATGATGGGTATGCATTGTGTGACTACATCACACACATACATCATTGCTCCCTCCTAGCATGCAGACACACAATGAGACACACAATGCATACCCTGTATCACTCTCTGTGTATGCGCACAACGAAACCCAAGGGTCTGTTCTAGCAGACTAGTGTAGCTTCCTGCTCATAAGGCCCAAAATAATTTGTTTGGATGCCCTCCACCGACCAACTCTCTAAAAATTAGAATGGGCATATCCAGTCCATTTGCTGGTAGGGCCAACAAAAAATTGTTTGCCCTCCGCCGACAGACCCTCTACAAATGGCATGACCTAATTCTTTTTTGGCTTTTTCACTAAAATTGAAAAATCAGTGTACAGTACATTATATAGTGTTTAAAGTAAACGTGTGGAATTAGATTTGAGTTATTTTCAAATTTATGCATTTTTTTAAAACCTAACAGAGCTATCTGATCGCTTGAAGTTTGAAATTGAGCGCACTGGAATATAATCGCGCAAGGAAATACAGTATAAAAGTTGATATTTTAGCGTCATAAATTTGAGTGACTTTATTGAATTTCAGTTCCTCTTACACAGGAACTGCAATTCAATTTTTACGTTTCGAAAGATTGCATGTATTATGTATATAGTCTACATGGGCATTCTTCTATAAATGAGTTAAAGCTTTTAGCAAAGTTCTGATAAAAAGGGAAGTATTAGGTAAGTCCAAAGTACAGCTTATGGTGTAGTTTACTATTTTCACAGCGACCTATGTTTACATGAACATGTATGTACAATTATCAGGGCGCTACAAACCCACTTGCCCACATGGCCGGGGCAACAAAATTAAGCTGTCGGGCAAGTAAATGAAATCGTCACTTGCCCAAAATGGCAAGTAGCAGTTTTATACTAGTTTTCCTCTCCATGTGCAGATTGGCATTGACCATCAATTTTGGGCAAGACAAAGTTTTGCTCGGGCAAGTGATTTGAAAACTTGGTTGCCCGACTGGGCAAGTGGTGAAAAAAATTATTGTAGCACCCTGTACATAGCAAAGTTTATATGAATGTGATATTTGTAGTGAGCAAGCATATAGTGTCCATATTTATACTATATGTGTAATCCCTTTTATGGTTGTCAAATATTTAATCCTTTCAGGACAATGGAACACATTTTTGTAATTTGGTTCAATAACTTTTGGTTCAGTGCTATACAAGATAAATACATGTAACTCTGTACTACATGGTTTGAGGTTTTAGGATGGTTTTACTGCCAAAAGTGTGAAAAAATGTTGTTCATGATATTCAATTTAGTTACGTTGCATTAAATTTGAATGCTCTTGTGTTTTAAATTGTAAGAGAAATTTTAATGTTGCCAATATGAGGAAACAATAGTGAGTGACTTTGCTCTATAATAATTTGTATCCTGGATGTGTTAAACGCAGTCCAGTTGAGGACTCTGTGTTCTAACACCTACAGTATACTAAGGGTATAGACCACCTGGTGATTATTATTTTGGGTAGACTCTTATACCCCATTCATATCGGGCTCCAACACCGCTACAGAAGCGAGACAGTCTCGCGACTGTAGCGGAGTTGGCTTCAGTATGAATGCTCCAGACCTGCTATAAACTATCCCGGGATAACACCATAACTCGGCAACAAATTATCTCGCTCAAACCCTATTACTAGCACCGAGACAGGAGCAGGACTGAAGCGAGATGCCTTCAGTATGAATACACTCCGCTATAACACCGCAATAAAGCACGTGTGGTTTGTTTACTTACATTACCAATGTTCGCTGCGCAATCGGGTATACATGTAATACAAATGAAGCAATTTATGGATTTAAATCAATTTTATTACTATTTGAATAATATATTTTACAGAAATGAAATATTTTTTTTTTCAAGAACACATGTTTTGTTACGGAGGTCGTAAAAATCACCCGCCGCAGTATGAATGGGTACATGATATTTATCCTGCGACAGAAGCGGGATAACTTTTCCACTGTGAATGCATTTATAGTGGGTTTTTTAATAGCGATGTTTCCTTCCCGCGATACAGCGGGATAAATTTGAAAACCAATATGAATAGGGTATAGCTGAATTGTTTTGCAGCCTTGCTAGTGTAAACCTGTGCAAACTCTGTGACTTTGTCAACAAATATAATGAAAATCACAACAGAATTCAAAGTAGAATCAAAGGAAGCGGAAAAAATATATGAAAAGAAATAATAGAAATGGAGCAGCTGGTCATTGAAATCCGTATTGAGTGGTTGTGATGGGGTGTGTAATTGGCGGTCAGTGCAATAAGGGGCTAACCCTCAAAACTCATCAAGTTCAGCAAATTCACTGAACTTCAGACAATTCACCTCTTGGCGAGTTGTTATTTTCACGTTTTGAAAGATGCTTGTAATTGTACACAAGTCTATGGGCATTGTAATGAGTGCAAAATTTTGTGAATTTATCGGAATCCCACTCACAATTTGCTCTCAATTACAAAGAAAAACATGTCAAATGAATTTATATTATTTCTGAGGACGAGTTAGTTAATTCTACTCGGAACGTTGTGTTTTTAATCTTTTTTAGCTTTTGTTCAGTCCTTTTCAGGACGAATTCTTGAAAGATAACCCTACACCATATGGTGCAGCGGCAAACCTCCTTGAATGAAGGAATTTATAGTCTATACTCTACCCCAATTGATTTGTACATATATGTCAGGGTGCTACAAACTCACTTGCCCGAATGCCCATGGCAAGAAAAGCTAGCCAATTGGCAAGTAAATAAGATTATCACTTGCCCAAAAAGGCATACAGAAATTGTGTTTGGAACATTAATTTGAGAAGCCACTTGTGCTGTCAGGGAAGTGGTGCAAAAAATTCTTGGAGCACCCTGCATGTTATATGAAACCAACTTTCAATGATTTGATTTTCTATTTCAATAACATTTTCACAGTTTGAACATGATTTACATTTATTATAATAATGATTTGGAAACATAAATAACTACATCTACCAAACATTATAAACAATGCTTGCTTGATATCTGAACATTGCACGGAGGAGCATGCAAAAAAAAGTTAAGCCCCGGTCACATAGAACACTGGAAGAAATACGATTCATCCCGACTCGTTGTTCTGAGGCAGTTAATTGTGAATTTACAAAGAGTCGGGATGAATTGTGTTGCTTCCGGCGTCCTATGTGACCGGGGCTTTAGGCTTGTAAAATGCATGCCCCATCTTGTCTGTTTTTCTCAAAAAATAATTTTTGTAGTTTGTACTTTTTTGCATCAACCTGCTTCATTGTTAGATACCCTTGACATTGCAATGTGTTTAACAATCGACGTGATTGACTCGTTTCGGTCTTGTTATTTTGTTTTTGTTATTTGTGTGCGATCACAGATGCATTTATTTTATTCAAATTATAGGCCAACATGTACANTGTATTAATCAATGGGGAAAATCGTATTTTTCTTAATGTGAAGGTCGCGAGTTCGAATCCCAGCTGTGACATATATTTTTTTTCATCTATATTTTTTTTTCTTCATCATATCTATCATTTTAAACACAAATATTCATACAGACCACCTAATTCGTCCCCATGACGAATTAAATGTCTAGTTTATTTTGTATTTGTTGTGTTATCTTTTATGACGGAAATAAAACAAACAAACAAACAAACAGGACCAGAAAATCCAGATGAAGAGAACTCCCCTAAGAAAGTAAGATTGAGAAAAATCAATCCACTAATTATACAAATTATGAATGTTCAAATAGTGAGACAGATTTGTAAGTTACAACATCATCTACATGCAAAATTTTTACCATAAATTTACAGTATTTATTCAAATCAATTTTTCCCCAAACTTGAACTATTTAATATCCAAGCCTTTCTTGGAAATAATATCCAAGTATCCGGATGTTTAAGGTCTTAAAGTTCACACAAGGAACAGACATCATTATATGTGTGTTCCCATAGTAACATTCATGAAGTATGTCTCAGCAAAGAGTAACATGTTTAGTGTCAGAAACACTGTTCATGAAACCCATAAATTAGGATCCTTCTCCAAAGCCCCCTGGCTCAGACTCAAGATATGGGTTTTCCCCTTACCTCATGTATAGCTGACACACACGCTGTAGTGCAAGCTAGCTCAGGACTATAAAATTACCCCTCTCCCAACAAAGCAATCTACATCTACATGTATGAACAGGGTCATGTATATAAATTATGTTTTGACAATGTGAAACATATCCTTGTCCAAATGCCCCCTGGCTCAGACTTTAGAGTTTGGGTTTTCCCCTATTTCATAATTTCCTCATCCACAGGTTTACACCAAGCTGTACTGCAAACTACTTACTCAAAATACCCCCCAACAAACATATCTACATATACATGTAGGCCTACATGTAAGGTCATTAGGGTCATGTACCCAGCAACAAATGATGTCTTGACAACATAGGTAAAAGATATCATCGTCTATCCTCTGAAGCCTCCCTTGCTTATACTCCATGGTTTGGGGTCTCCCCTCCAGGGAATCATTTTCCTGGTATTGCATCGCAATTTGCTATTTAATAAATAAACCAAATCGAGCTAGCCACTTCCATCGGCTCTCGGTGGTCTAGTGGTAAGACACCTGTCTGGTCATCAGGAGAACGTGGGTTCGATTCCTACCTGAGAATGGCTGTGAATTTTTTTTTCACAGCTTCATGGTAAAGCACTGTCAATCAGTGTTTATCCATGTTGGGATAAGGCAAGAATTATTTCAATCATTCAATTGATACAATTTGCTATGTATTTTTAAGCACGTTTGCTACACAAAAGATGTTTTGTGTAGCAGCTTTTTAACATAGAATCGTGCAGTATGTTGTTGAAAATGTTTCCCCACTGTCTAGTTCTGTGAATCAAATGTGGAAAGTACATTCCTTGCCCTTACCTGCGTTGGCTTGCATTAGGGTGCAGATATTTTTTTTCGAGATTTTGGAAAAGTTTGACATGTTAGTATGTTGTTATTTTCATGGTTTTGACATTCTTATACACATATTAATGTGCATCATAAGTCATGGAAATTTTCATGAGGCCAATCATTGATGTTATTCAGCCAGCGTTTGCAGTAGAGAGGTGATTAAATCGCGATCGAGATTTAGAGCCTAGAAATTCAGAAATTGCTCCATCAAAACAATCACTTCACATATTCCTGCATGGTGGATATCAATTAGATCGATGTCCTAATCACCCTACCGTTCGCACTATGGTCGACGGAGTGAGATTTCGGAATAATCACAGTCCAATGTATGATTTGGATCCCGATTCGAATCGCCAGAAATTTTAGTTCGTACTACGAATCCTGACATCGATGTTTCGACATCACAGGGTGCTACGCACCTACCTTCCCGAATACCTGAGGCATCAAAATTGAGCCATTGGGAAAGTAAATTAAATTGTTGCTTGTCCAAATGGGCAAGTAATGGTTTTAAAGTCCCAGAGTATAAATTGTTGACTTTCTGTGCATTCTTTATGAGAATTCAGTTGCAATCATATTTTGACCAACTGCACTGACAGCTCAATGTGTGTGCAGCTGCTTTTGTTTGCTTTTGTGTTTTGGGCAAGATAAATTAATGTTCTGGCAAGTGGTTTTTCGAATCACTTGCCTGACTGGGCAAGTAGTGAAATTTTTTTATTGTAGCACCCTGCATCTAATCCATGTCAGGATCGTGATAATTTGCCGAAGTGTGAATGTAGTATGTACATGTATGATGGGATAGGCCCCTGGCTCAGTTATTTTCATGGTTGTTATTTTCATGGTTTTGGCTCAGTTATCCTGACGTTGATGTATGGACATCGATGATGGGATCACTGTAATACACCGTAGTGTGAACACTCCTATANCCAGTAGCAGCCCTTAAAGACCATAGCATATAGGAATTTGACACCTGACAATTTCTTCTACATGCAAAGGCAATAGGAAGTCCATGTAACATAGTTATATTTTTGAATGCCTGTATCTTCAAATCCAGAAAAGATTTCCAATTCAAATGTGCATTACTGAGAAAAAAAGAGGAAATTTTATTCAATAGATCAAAGCTTGAGAAGATCTGCATTGATCTTCAGGGTGAAGTGACAAAGTGATACTATGTTACATGGACATCCCATGAAAAGTTGAACCAACCCCATGGACAGACCCAAATTGCTCTATCAAAACAATGACTGCACATATTCCTGCATGGTGGATATCAATTATGTCGATGTCCTAATCACCCTACCGTTCACACTACGGTCGACGGAGTGAGATTTTGGAACAATCGCAGTCCAATGTATGATTTGGATCTCAATTCGAATCACCAGAAATTTGTGTCTGCACTACGAATTATGTTGATCCTGACATCGATGTCTCGACATCGCAAGGTGTTGCACACTCACATGTCCGGGGCAACAAAATGAAGCCATTGGGCAAGTAAAGGAAAGTGTTGCTTGTCCAAATGGGCAAGTACCGGTAATGGTTTTGAAGTCCCAGAGTATAAATTATTGACTTTCTGTGAATTCTTTATGAGAATTCAGTTGTCATTTGACCAACTGCACTGACAGCTCAATACATGTTTATGCATGTGTGTGCAGCTGCTTTTGTTTGCTTTTGTGTTTTGGGCAAAAGAAATTAATGTTCTGGCAAGTGGTTTTTCAAATCACTTAGGCCTACCTGACTGGGCAAGTAGTGAAAAATAATTATTGTAGCACCCTGCATCGAATCGATGTCAGGATCGTGATAATTTGCCGAAGTGTGAATGCTCCCGACAGTGTTTCATGTAGTATGTACATGTATGATGGGATAGGCCCCTGGCTCAGTTATTTTCATGGTTTTGGCTCAGTTATCCTGACGTTGATGTATGGACATCGATGATGGGATCACTGTAATACGCCGTAGTGTGAATGCTCCCGACATTGTTTCATGTAGTATGTATGATGGGATAGGCCCCTGGCTCAGTTATTTTCATGGTTTTGGCTCAGTTATCCTGATGCTGATGTATGGACATCGATGATGGGATCACTGTAATACGCCGTAGTGTGAACACCCCTATAGTGTTCCATGTAGTACCATTATGATGGGATAGGCCCCCTGGCTCAGTTATTTTCATGGTTTTGGCTCGGTTATCCTGACGTTGATGTATGGACATCGATGATGGGATCACTGTAATACGCCGTAGTGTGAACGCTCCTATAGTGTTCCATGTAGTACCATTATGATGGGATAGGCCCCCTGGCTCTGTCTAAAATGAAAAGGGGGTTTCCCCTGATAATCACCTCGAGGCTACACATAATCTTCATCTACAAACTATCTCATTTCCTAAATTTCCCCCCTTGGAACAATTCTAAAAATGGAGCTGAGCACTCCATTGTTTGAAGGTTGAGGATCAGAAATATCATAATATGCCAAAAAAATTAAATAATGAAGATTGTTTGGATGCTCAAGAATTTGTTTTTGAAAAAAATTTTGTTGGTTGGTACATGTAATTGTTGTTTTCGAATTATTTGTTTGACTTTTTAGATTTCAAGAAAAAAAAATGAGAATGGAGCAAAAAGCCTCAATGTCTAAAAATGGCTAATCAGGTTTTGTTTTACATGTTTATTTATAATTTCAGTGAAAATAACTTTTCAGGATAGATTCCCTGTGTTTTACTATAATTTTACCGTGACTTATTTAATTTGAGTGAAAGGGAAACAAAAGGTTCAGATGGTCGGTCGGTTGAGGGCATCCGAACATTTTTTTGTTTGCCTAGAGAAGAGAATGTGTCTGCTGAGAGAATACTTCAGTAAATAGTACATCATGTGCGGAATGAAAGAAAATGCCAAACTCCAGACATTAGACTTTGCAAAATCAAAGACAGGCCCTACAAAGGCACATTTTATTATTATCTTTATTTGTTTACTACCTTGGAGCTCATTTCCTTTGTGTACATTATCCTTCAATGTTTGGCACATACAATTTATTCATGGTTTGAACATTCTTTCAAAGTTTTTGTGCAGTTATATTAAAAAAATTTCTATTCAATACCCCGGCCAGAATAGATCATGTTAAGCTGCAAACTGCTCCAAATTTTTACAAAACATAAGTGCAAAGTGATAAGTGCCGAATTGCAAAAGGTCCATATTGCATATACCTTACAATTTGTGAATGTTCAATTCTATTTCGCTGTACAATCATTCATTTTATATTGTATTCTTGTATGCAATTCGGCCATTTAGATAGTGTAATTTTAAACCGTTTTGAATAAATAAATAAATAAATGAAATGTAGTTCTTGACCCATCGATTAGCAACCGATACAAGAATTTCCACTCCCCGTTTTCAGAGCTGCCAACCAGAAAATTCACATTTCAGGGAGATTTTACCATGAAATTGGGGAGATCCTTCTCTTAAACACACAATTCCAATCGAGGAAGTCAATCTATGAATCAGGGAGATTGTTGAAAATCTGATATTTCTCACTAAAAAAATCAGCTAATTTTCAGGGAGTCTCCTGCTCAATCATGGAGACTTGGCAGCTCTGCATGTTTAGCAAATGCCTATCATGATGATTTACAAAGGCACGAAGGACAGCAAATATACTCAATAGTTCCATGTAAACAATGATCTTTAAAGTAACATCAAGCCTTGTTCAAACAAGAATCGGAAACTAATATAGCTGTGTGTTGATTGAGAAATATACACATTATCATGCACAATATCGCAGTTAAAGCCCAAGTACAGTTTTGGTAAAGATTAAGAAATGTGAATATTATGGGATGTCTATCATGGTATATAATTCTTATGTACATTTTGATACCATAGCATATTTTTTACGAGCTGATTCTTTTGAAAATTTGAATTTGATTGTTAAATCATATTAAGCGCCCTCTCTTGATTATAAAAAGATTTTGATTGTTATTGGAAATATACAAAGTTATTTCTGAGATTTGACAAAAGCATGATAAAAGGGAATACACAAAGATTAAATTTTGAAGTTTTCATCCAATTCTGTGGATGAGAAGTTATCCTTTATCAAGAAAGAAAATATTTTAGGTTTAATATAGCTTTTCCTAAACTTGTTTTTTTTTCGCACAATCTTTTGTGCAAACTGTTCATGATACTATATTTCATTTTATATAGATTTGAAGACAAAATTTGGCCATAAAAATATTTGCTTTTACCAAAACTTTACTTGGGCTTTAAATTCATAATTTAGGGCAAATTTCCAAAATACATTTTGTACTTGTAGTATTCAGGTAAAACTGTGAGGTGAAATTATTTGAAGTGCCCAAACACAAATCATTTATTTTGGAATTATTCTTTTCGTGTGTAAATTGGGAGTTTAGCAACTTTTTTTTCGTCCTGTCACCTTTTCACCAATTATGGGTGACCGGACAGAATTCATCCCAGTCCCACATGTGCAAGTTTTTGTACAGTTTTCATTTTTAAATGATCAAAATCTCATTGTAAATGTATGACACTGTCTTTAATATTCTAGGAGGGTGTTGTTCAAAAGTTGCAAGTGATCGCAAGTTGTAGTTGATCGAAACGTCCCGATAAAAATCATTGTATCATGCGCATCTTGTTAAATGCGCATACCAAGCGCGAATGAAAATGCGCGTTACAATTTGCGAAATTTCAGTTGATTTGCAGTTGATTTTGAATAACAAAGTTTTGTCCCTGTTCAACGCGGCATCTTTGTTCACCTTGTTTTACGATACTGGATATTTGTACATGGAATTCAGACTTGACATGTTTTTCCTTTTCTTTCTTCCTTTTCCTGTTTCAGAACCGTTGTGTGACCTAAAGCAGCCTTCAGTCACTATTAAAAATACAGGTGAGTTCAACTGTCCATTTTAATTCTCTTTTAAAACTTGAATACAGTTTCAGGGAGTAATTTTCCTGGTATCGCATAGCAATTTGCTATGCATTCTAGCATGCTTGCTACACAAATGATGTTTTGATGGGAGCGTCGTGGTGTAGTGGTTCGGACTCTCGCCTCTTAACTAGAGGGTCGGTGGTTCGAATGTCTCCCAGGGCGTTAATTTCCTTCAGCAAGAAATTTATCCATCCTGCTCTGCACTCAACCCAGGTGAGGTGAATGGGTACCGGCAGGAATTTATTCTTCTGAATGCAGAAGCGCCTGACTTGGCAGCTATGCTACGGCCGGGTAATAATATTAGATACTTTGTCTCGCACCTCTGAATAGGTGACTAGAGAGATGGCGTGTTTAAATGCTATATATTATCATTATTATTATTATTATTATTTAGCAACTTTTTCACATAGAACTGTAGTACAGTAAATTTTTGAAAATGTTTCCTCAATGTCTAAACAGCTAATCAAAATAGAATGATTCCCTGTACATGTACTACTATTCCTAATGCTAATAATTCTTACTCCTGCTGGTAGAAATAAATTGTCCACAGATCAACTCCATGTTCAAGCAACAAATTGCCTTTTATGTCATGGAAGATACCATAGAGTAATCAATTAGAACTAATTAAAATATACAAGGATTATACGACTTGCATGACTCACGAATTTAGTCATAAATCTACGTAATATTTCATGTGCTTTACGTGATTGATATTGGGCGCTCGTTCACAAAATTGCTGGCTCCAAAGAGTGGTTTGAGTTTTCTCTTTGAAGAGTAGTTCAAAGCATGGATGATTTTGGGAATTGGGTTGAATTATCTTTGGAGGGTAGTACAAAAACATCATGGAGGAGTTCTTGAATTAGAAAGGATCAAATCTAAGAAGGGTTTGAGCTGCTTGTGAATGGAGAACAAACTGCAAGTTTTGGTTACATGTAACTTTGATGACCAGTTCGAAATTGTAGAATCTTAGGGGAAATGTAAACTTTGAAATTTCACAACTTTTGAAG
>BQKZ01009834.1:0-10670 GCA_036244855.1 Temnopleurus reevesii | reverse complement strand
GGGGGGGGGCGCTAACCCACCTAAACCGGAGCTGGTGACACTATTTTTATGTAGTGAGGGGGCATTCAAGATCTATTCATCATCATAATTTCTGGACAATTTAACTTGGGAGCGGGGTTCAAGGGGACCCTGGATCCTCGACTGATCAACACTTTTCTGTATAAAGATATAGGCTGAGGAGATTGCCAAAATAAATTCACATTCTAAATAACATGTTAATTTTATTATATTTACAGTATATGTTTGCTTGAACCGCTGTACAAAGGTAGTGTTCGAATGGGGATTTGGGGGGAATGGGGGTAAATTCAAGTAAAGGGAACTAATAGGCATATTGTTTTACGCATTTTGACTGTGCATAATCCCTGATAATAAGGGGAAAACACGACCTTATAATTGATGGAAAATCAAATTCGTGTATCAAAATTCGTTTACGCATGTGTCTATACTTTGTGTCAGAAAATGTAACCTCATTAGAAAACTATCGAGAGTTACGAGTATGTAGGTCATGCTGATTATACTTGTCATGGTTTCTTAAACAAACACAACAATGTATTAAATTGGGGTATCAACATTACCAAATCGGTTTCTATAAGAAGATGGAAAACAAGTTTGAGTTCATTGTTGAACAAACATCCAAAGACCTAACATGTATAGGTGATAGGTCTATTATCAACATCATAGACTTGTAAAACTCCATGTTTCCTAATTGATCCTATTCATAAAGTTATTCTCCTATATATGCCTCATACTGAAGTACCTTGTTTGTAAGGGAATATCATCTGATGCTACAATAGATTCTGAAAAAGATTGGATTTGTAATATATGTATGTTTGAAGAACTTCCTATATACAAGCGTTTGAATTACCATTTTGTTGATTTGGTTTCCAAAACGCACCGAAATAGAATTTTTGTGACAAAATTAGTGAATATATGACTCGCGTCGAGACAACATTTTCATGAATTAGAGCAGGTTTGAAATGTGTTCATGGCGCTCGAAATAAAGTCACTGGCCTTGATCAAATCCCGACCAGTATGATTAAAGATTCAGTTGAGTTCATTGTTGAACCATGCAGGTGAAGGGGGAAATCCCTGATATACGGAAACTGGCTATTATAAAGGCGACGATGCAGCTAGTCTAGACAAATATAGACCTATATCAGAACTGTCTGTATTGTCAAAAGTTCTTGAAAAACTCATGTTCGATCAAGTATATAAGTAGCTTGTACAGAATGGATTACTCTGCGACTATCAACACGGATTTTGTCCTAAGCATTCTTTTCTTGTCCTTCGTGCATGGAAGACTTTTAAAAATGACGTTTGACATTTTGCTGAGGAAATAAGAATATTATTGTTTTGACCCGAAGGTCTTATGCTGGTTCAAAGATTATTTCATTGGGAGAAAACAATGCACTGTTATAAATGGTAAAATGTCATTTACGAGAAGGGTTAAAAGCGGCATAAGACAAGGAATTGTCATCGCTATCATCATCATCATCGTCGTCGTCGTCGTCGTCGCCATTGACATGATTTCAGCCACAGTATAATCAGCACCAGCTTCATGTTAGTTTATTAATCACTGAATTGGTGAAGGATGATGATTATGATGCATAATTGAATATGTATGAATTCTTATTGATTTACAGTGTGACGGAATGTCTTGCAATACAACGCGCAGCTAATTTACATATCAGCGTTGACATCATAATAACACGTCATTTAAATATGTTTAAAATTTTGATTTTTTTTTTTCGACAACATTCATGGCATCATAACCATTTCCTTATACATATCAGCATTGTAGTTTATTGAGTCCACCTCAATTAAACGGTCTTTATATCTAAAATTTGCTCCCACCTAGTATCGAAAACAAAGTCTTTGATCAGGACAAGACTGGATTGATCAGATTGGTTTACGCAACAGAATTTGGGGCTAAATAGGCAAATGTGCCATTCTGAGCGAGGTTGCTTTGAAGTAGTGGATTTGATTCTCGTTGGATAATTTTTAAATTTCTATTTCCTTTTTTTTTTTCTGGCGTTTGAATTATATACATTTCATTAGAATAATTATCATTATTATTAACGTTCTTTAGAGGCAGAAAGAGACAAAAATGTTTCCTCTTTTTATATCTTTATTATGAAACATTACTTTCCCAATCTCCAGGGATGATTTCATATGAAGAAGGAAATTTGAGCACATAGACAAAGACGATTCAGGTCTGAAAGCTAATGAAGTAATACATCATGTGATAGGAACATAAATAAAACATGATGAATTTACAACGTCTAGACTTGAACTTGCAATGAATATGGTAGCTGTAGCGCCTTCTTCCGTCAATATCTTATCATGAACAGAGATACAGTATGTATATTTGTTTTCGGAATTATCAAGACTAGTTGGAAGTAATTTCAGCTTTGTACTAACATTAACAGCCTGCTGATCTGGCACACCTACAATGTAATTTTGGTACAATCGATCTGATTCAATTTCGTTCTAAATAATATTCGAGAACATGTACATCGGTCTAATTAAGTGATATATTTGTCAATGTGCTCCGTAAAGATTTGAGTATTTCAATCTTCCTTTCTCATATTCCATAAATATTTGATTCCTCTTCATCCCCCTACCCCCGAATGTTGCGTTTACTTATTATACAGCAGAAAATATATCAATCAAATATATCAAATATACCAATCTTCACATTTCAGAATTAAAAAAGAAGAACCGCATTTTTATATGAGAATAAATATGAAAGATATAATTTATTCAATATTGTCGCCAATATGATTTTTTTTTTCATAGCCTCCGCGTAGCTTAACACAGCAGTATAGCGTGTGCACCCCTTTGTGGGCCGTTGGCGACAATATTGAATAAATTATATCTATCATTACGTCACCCAGCGGAATTAATCACAATATTTTCAATAAATATGAACTTAGTATGATATTGAAAACTTTAATTATTTTATTGTGGTGTTTTAAATGTAATTTTAGAAATTTAGAAATAACGAACTTTCATAATAGTGATAAAAATGGATGGATTCATCACAGGCCCGTAGCTAGGATTTTGGGCGTTTTTGTCCCGTTATTTTGTGTGAACACTACAAATTACTACAATTTAGTTGTGGTTGGACCTGGGTTGGACACTAAAATCACCTGAATGTATATCTATTTGATATAACGACATTCAATGATCATCAAGCTTTCTGCAAATCTTCATTCTATCTCCGAATTTACAAGGTACCGGTGTATTATTTTTAATAATATATTTTGAAATCTCCCCTCCCCTTTAAAAAAAAAAAAAATCCACTTTCGGACGTATTCCTGTGAAATGACCATTGTTTTGGGAACAAATTTCCTTATCGGTCAATCAAAATTTTGCTGAGCTAGACTTTTGTGGACACAATCGCAATCCTCGTTCTAAAATAATATGTTTCTAATTGTGAAAGACGTTGAGATTGATGAGTGTCACACACGCACCAGAAACAGTTGCAAATTTTTATTTCATCATACAACAACCCCCGCCCCCAAATAAACATAATTCAGACCTCAGATAGGAATGATAATCTTGGGTTTCATGTGTTAACTGGTAATAACTTTTCTTGTGTGATGTAGCAAATTTCCTACGGAATCTAGTTCAAATCGCTCACAAACTAGGGTTTAGATATAATTTGCAAAGTGAACTTCTCTATGAAAAAAAGGTAATATTTCTTTGAGCGTGAGTACTCACTTGTCACGCTGTGTTTCCAATGATACCAATTGCATTAAAACAGATGAGGTGTATAAGACGAAAAAGACACCACATATCATACAAGCCCCCTCCCCATGAAAAGTAGTTGTCTAGTTGCCCTCAAATGCCATTTTTTGAAAGATAGCAGTCGGTCTGAAACAAGTATTTTTTTCTAAAATGTTTTGTTTGTTTTACAAACACACTTCATATGAAAAATGGGACTTAAGGAAACAGACACGGCACAGAACATACGGAAATGTCTTTGTAGTATGCATTTCACATGTGTTTCGTTGATGGTGATTTTACAACGATTTTTTTTAATTTGAATTAAAAAAAATAAAATTAATAAAATATTCAGGTCAGGCCATTTTCAGAGGGCCGGACTGTTGAGGGCATCCAAACATTCTTTCTTACTCAAGTAGAACAAACTTTATTGGTGCAGGAAAGGTATAACCTCAGTAACTACAAATGAGATTGTGCTGCAATTGATACAAAGAGAGATTAAAACACTCTTCTTCACAACACACATACAATATGACAAACAAATAATCTTAAATAACTCAAAGTACAAGACATCATTTGATTTTGGTCTTTTTGTATTAAAACATTTTTAATACTGCAACCTTAAATTCAGTCTGCAGTTTATCATAACATTGAAAGATATTCACAAAAATACAATATTATATCTTACATACCAAATGTACATTACACAAATATTATTTGACACAAAGAGAAAGGATACAGCAAACATAAAGGCTAACTTGAGGAATAAATTGATAAATATTTGAGAAAATAACACAATACAATATATCTGATCTGTAGTAGCTCATCGACACTGACGTACAGCTTGAATGACATCTATATTTTAATCAAACAAAACTTTTATTAATAATCATATTAACATTGAGAGGAAATGATTCTATATCATACTTATCATGAATCACAAAATAAATAGTCAGAAGGGTAACAATACATAGTCTAAAATGATTCTTTTTGTATGATTTAATAATACAAATATATATATAAAAAGTGATATATTTCTTGTATGTTGTAATATATACATAGTTTCCCTGATGAAACAATGCATAGATGTCATAGGAAACAATTATTTTTTTGCAATGCAAGGTTTTGTTATCTCTTTACATGTCTTTGAAAATAGTTTAAGACAATTGGTCCCATTCTACACTATTATACAAGGTGGCACCTCACTTTTATTTCTTTTTCTTTCTCTCTACTGGTTATCATCATCACACACAAATATTAAATTGGATTATCATATTCAAATAATACTATGACAGTCAAGCCTGTCTCAGTGTTAGCCATTTGAATCACATCACCATACAACTATGTGCATGCTTACCTATAGAATGTGCTCATGTGACATCACAGTCGGCCATGTTGGAGGGCAAGAAGAAGACAGTCTCATGCATCAGACCATAAAGCAATTGTCATACACTCCTGCACAAAAGCTTATTACCTTCCAGTGTGGTAGGCATATGATGTCATTGGTAATGCTCTACAGAGAGAAATGCACTGTGTCCTAGCTATTTTGTAGAGCTCCTTCTCCTTCTCTATGTGCCATAAAACTGGGTGACCAGGAATGCCTGGGTGAGCATAGACAAAACTTTACTTTAAAACTGCTAACATTGGACTTGCTCTTACTTTTGTATGACTTGTCCCATGAGATGGAAAGGTTTATACAAGAACAGAGTCCATAGTATGTCCCATATCATAGAATCTAAGGCCCCAGTCACATAGTTGGCTGCCTGCGAACAAAGAGTTGTGTTGAATCGTGTTTCTTCCGGGGGCCCTATGTGACTGGGGCTTCAGTTTGTCCCTCCTCACAATGGATGTCAAGGTTACACAATCACTCAACTTACTCAAATAACATTGTCCTTAAATCACACATCGACAATGCTCTGGAAAGGGATTTCACATCATATCTTCTGTATAGCTGTAAAGTACACTTCATGCAAAGACAATATCACTTTCTACTCTTGTTTCATTCAAGAGCACAATACTTTAAAGATTTTTTGCTGGAAATTTGCAAGCAATGAAAATTTTTACTTTATTGGCCTAGTACATGAAATATGTACAGGAACAGGATATTTTCTTGCATAGCACCTTTGGACCTGATTACGTCAGGATATCAGACATCCAAAACTCTCACACAGCATAGTAATGATGATATGGCTACAAAAGAGGGAAGAAAGATACTTTCTGCAGTATACTTATCATCGAATCATAGAATACAATGAAATCATGATTTGCATAGAGCAAAAATCTTTTTCTTGCCTTAAATTCGAAATGGTTTGGAGGTCTGGGGTATTCTGTTTATCATCTATACAGAATGCTTTTGGGGAGGGGTAGGCATAGGAAGGATGGTGGAAGAGATTAATAAAGGCCAGATTTACATCTTGCTTCCAAATTTTCTTCAGGCTTGAGTCATTCCTACCAAACCCACGACAAATTTAAATCAGCTGACGGCAAAATTAGGGTTGACAATGATCTTGGTAATTCTGATCAATGGGTGAGGTAGGGGTCACTGCGGCAGGGACACTAAGGTAAACCTACTACTCTTCAATGGAAGAAACAGATTACAATTACTGTGAGCAGAAAGGACAAAGGATTTGGACAAAGTGAACAACTTCATTCAAGCCTTTACAATAACTTCATGAACATGAAAACAATCTCTTCCATGTCTCTTCACTGAACAGGGGCGACATTTGTCTGCAAAATAACAGGGGAGGGAATCTATATATTGTGAATGATTGAATGGAAGTTATTCACTTTGTCCAAATACTTACCCCTTCTGCTCACAGTGAATATTGATCCTAACAAAAAAAAAAAGATTTCATCAGGATTTATTCAGAGGATAGAGGAATGTAATCAACAAAGAAAACTACACAATATAAGGATAGAAAAAGTTGGTCAAATCTGCACAAACTGATCCTTGGAAAAAAAGAATGCTAAAGATTTATACTTGAAGCCTAACCATAACATGGAAGATTATTGATCACTAGTCTACATGTAAATGTTTTGGGTAATAATCTATCAGGCATGTGATATGATTGAAAATCAAGCACAAAATTACAAAACGTCAATAAATGATCATGAAAAATATGAATTTATGACAAAAATATGGAAATTTGGTTTGCAAAGTTGCACCACAAGTTGCTGGTCTTTTATCAAAAAGTGGTGTGAATCGATTTATCAGATTATATAGACTCGTAATTGAGATTATTTAATACCTCAATATGACCCAGAATTCTTGAAACCAGCATATGAAATTCAAACAATGTAATCACATTCATTAGGTTGATTTGTTTCATCAAATATGAAAACCATTTTCTCGAGCAGCATTATAACACCTGTGATTGAAGGAATACATAACTAAATACTGGGTATTATTTCAACAAGGGAATGTCTATCTATTTCATACAATCTCATTCATGTGTTTTCATCAAAGCCAATGTGTTAGCATTTCTCACAAGGGAAGAGTTTGCACACCACATACATGATGTCCACTAACGATGTTCAAGTGCAATCTGACTTTATGTTTGATTTGCACCAAAGAACATTTCCCCCTCGACAGAGTAATCTCAATAGGATACATTTTTAAGAAGCATTACAGAGTTTGGCTTAATTTTTTTTTAAATGTCCTCAATTACAAGTGAATGTGATAAAAACAGGTAAACCATGAGATGTCATCCAGATTTTGCTACTGTGATTTCAATGAAATGTAAAAGTCTTTGCTTAAATTCTATGAAATGGCTAACTGTCCAAAAAAAAAAAACAACTGTAAGTAAGTGTATGTGTCTCTCAACTCCCATACAAAATCAGTACATTTAAAATTATTTGCTTTTGATATTCAAATATCTTATATATTCTTGCTCTAAATTTCACAGAACTTCATTTACAAAAAGTACAATTCTGACTGATATCTGACTGGTCTCTGTTCTGTTCTTTATCATGAATAATATTTTGATTTTCAACAACATCTTGATTTTTCATGCAAAAAGATTGCTTTGGTATAGAAACTTCAATTAGATTTAGAAACAAACAAACATGATTTCAATTGCATGAATTTTTTTCTAATTGTTGTTTTTCACGTTTCCTCAGACGGCCTATAGTCGGCCGCATATCATATTCTCTGTCAGCCATATTGATCTCCTCAATCTTTTAATCTCAAAACTAACATTGAGATCACTGGAGCAGTATGAATCAGATTATGACAACCTTTAGACACTCCTACATTCAATCCCATAATCAGGAAATCATGTTATACCATTGCTCACATTAATCTCTCAATCATGTCTTTGTCAATCATATTTCAATCCAAATATATTGAAGAGAACATCCCTAAATAACTTGGATTATAAAGTGTGCCCAACTCAAGCAGCCATCCCTTGTATAACCAAGAGCAGGAAACCATGTAATTACATTTCACATGATAATCCTGTCAGAGTCTTCAAGAAACATTCTTTTTTTTTACCAAGATTTTCAATATGAAGACCTATCATAAAAATCATTTGAGGAACATCATTAAAGGTATTGGTGTTGGTGGATTTTACTTCTATTATTTTCATAATTCCCATCACCAAGAATCATTGAGCAAAACCCTGTGAAGGTATTAATGACATGCTCATAATCCATGTCTCAACATAATGAAGAGAGGGCAAGTAATTTAGGAGGCACACAGGTTTAAAAGAAATAACCAAATATAGACAGATCTTGTGCAACAGACATATTCCCTGAAAAGTTGTTTCACAGATTTTCAGAGAAAAGATGAATGAGAAAATTATTTTGCTAATTGATAGCAATTATCTATGATAATACATAATAATTCTCCCTATCGCATATACCGGTAGCTCTCCGAATCTGAACGCCTGCAGCGCACTAATTATTTTAGCTCAGATTCTTGGCACTATTCTTGGCACAGGTACTTCCGGTAACATTCGCGCATTTTCGAAAGTCTATAGGCTTTCTACGGTAAACTTCGTCAGCGGCTTGTAGTGTCATATTTTTTCATCGATTTTTGCGAATAAAAGCATCATTTTATATATTTTTCTTTCATATCTGCATTTATTTGATATATGGGTTTCTTTTGCGAAGCAGCCCAATGCTGGGCTTCCGACGCAAAACGAAGAAATTATGCTAAATACACGTGGATTGAAATTTTGTAGATAGTATACAGTGAAATCAAGATGGATCCCGGAAGTGAGCGTGCCAAAGCCAAAGTGCGTGATATCGGGTGATATCGGCTATATGCGATAGCGAGAATTCTAAGGATTTAAAAGCATGACTTGATGGCATTATTACACCAATCAGATGAAATGTGACAATCAAATTTCCCAGTGACAAAATCAAATGCCAAGAAAAAAAAATGAAAGCAAGAAAGTTATTTGTGATTACTCTACAATTCTTTTCTTTTAAAGTTGTGTTGCTTCCTTCTGACCAGTGTTAGGCTCTACGGTGCATAGGACTGGAGGATCACAGCTCAAAAACATCAAGTTCAATATTTCTTCCATAAACTGGGAAAATGACTTTCTCCTTTGGATGTTTCAATGCACTCGTGTCCAGAACTCTGTCTGGTGAATAACCGACAGCTCAAGCTGTAGATGGGACTACACTCATTGTTTAGAGTCTTCATTTTGGATTAAGATGAAGGGATGAGATAATCTACTTGACAGGTTTATCCCCTTGGTAAATCCAATCCTTGATCTGTTTAAGCTGCACTGCTGCAGTCGCTGATTCATCTTTTAATCTCATCCTTTCCTCTTGTAGTTGACTGATCTTGCTTTGCATATCTTCCTTCTGTTTGCGCTCCTGCATAAAGACAAAAGAATAGAAAATAAAATCAATAGTTTCTCTCTCTATTTTTTTTTGGAGGAATAAACAGCAACATACATGTACCTGAGATCCTCCATTCAAGCTTATAGCAATAACAACCAAATTTTTTTCTTAGCCATATTAGGCAATAAATCAGCAAAATGAGAATTGACCTGAAAACAGTCAGTGTGCCTTATCAAACTTGCAATGCCAGCCGTTAACTGGCTAAACACCAACTAAATTTGAATGGGGTGTACTAGCCACAAGGCTAAGACAAAAACAGGTCATAAGTTCCTTTAACTTGAACTTAAGAAGACCCCTGATCATGAATGTCCTTTGTCTGCAAGTCCCTTCCTCTCATCATTCAATCACACATAAATACAGATGAAAATAGCTCTTTGACACATTGCATTCTATCAACACAATGACTGGACAAATAATCTGCCAGTATTCTCTGAGGAAGAATGTTCCTTGGACACACCTAGAAATGGAACCTTGAGTGTCCTACATGTATTGGACTAATACCCATGATTGTGACTCCGTGTAGTTATGTTCCAACCCCCATAACATTGCTTGATATCTATAATCAGGATCATTTTGATGATTAAAACAATTAGATGATTAATATTCAAATTTCTTGTTATAACGGTACTTCAATCTACAACGCCTGCTCAAGGGTTGCGGTCTCTCTACTTTTCAAGACGTTCTGCAGTCCCTGTGTTGCAACAGATTCGGATACCAAATTTTGATGCACAGTTGTCAAAAGCAAACAATAGTTGATAGTACGATGGACGTATAAAAAAAATATCACTAAAAATGACACATGAATAATATTCTTGACATTTGGTGAAATTAAAAAAGTGTCTAAAAAGTCCCTCTCCAACTTGAAATCTAAAGTATCATTAGCTTGGATATAATAAAGACCATAGCATGAAATGATGATTGACACAAATTCAACATCATACAAGTACAATGTCATGCTTCAAAGAAACATCTCAAAATGTTTGCAAGCTTCCGGCTTTACATACAAGGACAAATCATTGAAGAAGCCCTTTCTACCCTTTCAAACTTAGCCCCTTTGATCCCGATATGGAGTGCATTAGTAAGCAGGT
>BQKZ01009833.1:5835-17194 GCA_036244855.1 Temnopleurus reevesii | reverse complement strand
GCCGCGCCACTTTTTGTATATGCATGTCAGACCGAAAATCGCACAAAAACGTGATTTTGTGTACAAAGTCAATGTAAATTGAGATTTCAGTCTGAAGTCATAAAGATGTAGCTATTTTCAATTTTATGGGTTATAATTAATTCATTTTAGCATAAATATGCTTCAAAAATGTTCTGCAATAAATTTCATCCAAAAACCGATAGAAAACAAAAGGTCAAAAAAAACAATGAAATACATAAGAAATTCATAAAACAATAAAAAAAAAAATAAGAAATACCTTGTCACACCAAATTTTTTTTCAAGTAGTATTGTGAGGAATAATATGGAGAATATTCATACCAAGAATGAGCTTTCTTGGAGCTTCAATGAGTGAAATAGAACAGAAAATAAGATTTCATGCATAAATTTGCATAATTAATTAAAAATAGAAATCAAAAATTTTCAGAAAATCAGACTATACAGTCATGTAGTTTATACTCTACACTATGCGCGTGCAAAATTTCGCGGCGATCGCGCGATCCACGGCCCAGTATAAACTTGGTCTGAAAAAGCCCAGTTAAAATAGGGTTAAAAGACTTAAAAGAGCCATCATAGAATAATCCTTCACAAATTATGCTATAAATTGATGCTCAAAAAATGGCCAGTCTTTCAGGAGGGGTTTTTTTTCCATCTCTTATGCATATTTGGACACCAGGTTTACGCAAATTGGGCTTGCCATCCGAAGTTGTGTGACCTTTTTACCTCATATCTGCTGAAAACCGGTGGATTAGCTGGAAGGAAAATCTTATTGATTGTGTAATTCAGTTACTTTCTAACTCTTGTATGAATGGTTCAATTTTCCCCCCAAAAAATTGTTAATTCCTTCACATTTATTGCTGTTTTTTGTATGTATGGGCTTGTTCCTTCTATACTTATCATATTCAAAAGAAGATCACACAAGGACAAAATTAAACTTACAATGAAATTTCCTTTACTTTGAAATAAAATCTCTAATTTTATCGATATATCTATCTACAAAGAAGGTGAGTTGTTTCAGGAAAATTAATATCAAATTAGTTTGGTCTCATAAAGTCCAAAAAGGTGAAAGAAATAACCTATAGTCATGTTATGAAAATCAAGTTAAGAATTTTTTCTAAAATAAAAAAAACACAGACTTTGGTCAACAAAACAGTAAAAACTACTCTTAGAAAAAATAACTTTTATGGAACAATGTTTCAACACTTTACGTATTCCTTCAGTTCTAGGAACAGAATGAAAGGTGGCAAATTGCCCATTGCAAACTTTCTTTTTACATTTGTCTGCGTCTTATTCAGTTTTGTACATTATGTATCATTACAATGATGTACACCTAAAGAGGTTCAAAAGCGTGATGCTTTACCACTAGTCTTATGGTCAGAGTCATCTGATTCAAAACAAAGTTGCCCAAGGGCTATTTTGAATGACGCAATGGAGGCGCCCTGGTGTAGTGGTTCGGACTCTTGCCTTTCAACCAGAGGGCCGTAGGTTCTAATCCCACCCATGGAGTTAGTTTCCTTCAGCAAGAAATTCATCAACACTGTGCTGCACTCAACCCATGTGATGTGATTGAGTACCAGATGATAACAATTCCTTGCATGCATATAGTGCATATGAACCGATTATGCAAGCCTTGCTATAGCCGGATAAATAATGTAACAGAGTGCTTAGAAACGCTTCACATTGAGCACCACATACAGGTAAATGCTTTTGTTATCGGTATCTGTATTTTCATTCAAATACAAAATCTGTATTGATTGGTCAGCAAAATGTCTGCTCCAGACACATCCACGTCAACTTGATGATATGAATATTATTATTATTATTAAGTGTTCTGACACTGCATATACATAGGTATATCCATTCCCTCTCATCGATCAGTTTAATCATTTAAGATCCTCCTATAAATATCAGCACTTAGACACAATTCATATCATGCACCACATACTGTACATGTAAATGTTTTTATTATTCTTATTATTAAGCGTTCTGGCACTGCATATACATAGGTACATCCATGCCCTCCCATCGATCAGTTTACTAATTCCAGTTCCTCCTATAAATATTAGAAATCGAAAGCCAATGTAACTTGTAAGGACTTTATATAGGCCATCATGCTCTCAAAATCTTATGATGATACATCTTACAATACTACACTTTTCCTCAAACTCTGATGAGTAAATACATTATAAGACATCATACTTGCAACGATTGAATGACGTTCACGACTTCATTACACATGACACATGTACAGAGAAGTAAATGATTTGCCGTAATACAAAATAGATATATATGAATACTGTACACCAATAACCTTGTATCATACATACAGTTGTATTATTATAAACGAACATGATCATATCTATATAATGCTTTTCTCGGGCGCACATACATGATCCATCGCACATCTTCTTGCAATATGAAGTATTCAATAGCATCTTGCATCTTTTCCCTGCATTTGCGTGGAACAAATATCGACGGACAGGGCCATTTATCGATAATGTTGGACCACTTGCACAGAAATAAAAATCCATCTGAAGGATTTGAAGACAATTCCATTGTTCTTCACTCCTTCTTGCACTGATTGATAAAAAATCCCAGCTTGAATGCGTGACGGAACTATTGATTAATAGTAGGCGCACTTTAAGCACCTGCGAGCGACAGATATACATTGTCATCAACATCTGCTCTTCAAACACAACAAGTAGCGAGACAAAATAATCTTACAATTTTACTTGTAATGAGGATGATGAGGATTTTTTTTTTGGTCTTCACTCCTCCTTGCACTGGTTGAAAAAAAATCCAAGCTTGAATGCGTGATGGAGTTATTGATTAACATTAGGCGCATTTTAAACACACACTGATTAAGATCTTCTTTCCGTACAAGCAACAGATATACATTGTCATCAACACCTGCTCTTTGAACGCACCAAGTAGAGAGACAGAATACTTTTATCAAGAGCACCTCAAAATCCTGAAAGAGTTTTTTATCGACACATGAAACAGAAAAGTAATGTTATTATTGTGGTTCCTTATACACACACAACAAAATTGACAAAATCTATAATGCCAACAAAGTTCTTGTTTTCTGAACAGTTCAGAAAATTTACTGTTTATCCATGGTCCAAGACCAATATGCATCCTTTCTTCTTCCAGAAATAAAGAAAAGTACTAATTTCTACTTAATTTCATAGGCATTCTTATTTCAATCTGCTGGAAACCCGAATATAAACGTTCATTTGATGAAAACAAATGTATGTGTCTTGACTTCAAAGTCATCAAGATGCCTATGCTTCCAGATTCATGTTTGTTTTTTTAATTTGCTAGAGAAAATATTACTTACTTGAAGAAACTGTATTTAGTGCACAGATTTGTAAAGACATTCAACAAAACAAGTCCCCACCTTCAGTCAAACCAGTAAATCCATACATCGACTATCACATTCTAAAAAGTTTTTTTTTTATTATTTTTTGTTTTTTTTTATATAGCGCTTTACCAGTTCCGATCGTAACTGACCAAAGCACTCAAATCGCTTCATTTTAGCCTGAAAATGTCTGATTTGTCTTGGAGGTTTCTTTTGACTTGCAGACAAGATTTTATCATAGAAATTCATGATAAAAATATTTCCCTTTCATTGAAAGGAAAAGGAGGATATTTTCAAAGCTACATGTGGATGTTTCCACTTTTTCTGAAACCTTCAAAGAATGGCCCAGACGGAGCAATTCCTTTGCACCATAAGTAAAGTAATGACATCTGAGCAATCAATTGCATTAATAACTCACTTATTCCTTTGTTTAATTTTTGCTACATGAACAGATTTGCAACTTTTGCTCCTCACCAGAAGCAAATGAAAATTGTCCCAAGTTACAAATCCTCTGTGTCCCATTGGTCGCCACTGTACACAAGTTTGAGAATATACAAAACAAGGCCTTTCGAGATATCAATTGCCAAAAATGAAATTAGATTTTCAAGTATACACAGGCAACATAGTCTGCTATCAATCAATAAGCTTGATGCTTTTCACTGTCCAATCATTTTCCATAGTGATTTTTTTGCTCAGTTGCTTGATCCCACATGCAATCGCTTAAGCCGTCCACACACACTATGACTTAACCACATTACGACTGGCTTGCTACGGAGTGAGCTGCGTTGTGACGTCAAAACTCAGGTGAGATTGCCAGTCACACACAGCTGGAGAAAAAATCACAAGGCCAGTCATGGGGATTTGACATGTTGGATCCTTGAAACCGAGTCATAAGTTCACATCCAATCAGACAAGCGTATTGATTGTGATGTCACAATGATAATGATAAAATACGAGTGTGTCAAGCATCACATTTCAAGCATAGTTCACTCCTGCGCAGCTAAAAAGAGACGGCGCAAAGCAGTCGTGGGGTCTGATCGCAAGATGTGATGGCAATACCCACGACTGGCTTATACTTCAGGGACATCATCCAGCTGCAAGGCAGTCGTAAGACGGTTGATCGTTGGGCTCAGTTGCTTGATCCCCACATATAATCGCATACACTACAAAATCCATATCAAAGTCCCTCACAGCTGGTCGATCCAGTTTCATGCAACGGCGCTCGGTTTACTGCTCCCACAGACAAATCCTTTCCAGGCCAGAGACCTTATCAAGATGGAATTTTTTTAAGTATCATGCCAGTAAAAACAAGCCACATTGATAAAACGCTATGACGTCCACAGTCCAAAGTGTCACGTGTCACATCTGCTTCACAGAAAATACATTCCCAGGAGAATGTGATCAAGAGTTCGTAGCTAAGAGCTTCAAGTCTCCCCTTGGACCTAAGATTTCGGAAGTCGACTCTGACTGTTGCTTGCCGTTTTCCTGAGCCTCCTTTTCTCCACTCGTTGTCTGAAATGAAAAAAAAGCAATAAATATTAATGCAAGTAAAACACAGGTAATCCATGTAACATCACAGTTCCCCCAAAATGAACACCCAGCAGTGGTGCACGAAAGCTTGATGTCATCTGTCTGGTTTCATACCAATGAAAGTAAAACAAAAGTAATTAATGTAACATCACAGTCCCCCAAAAAATGAACACCCCGCAGTAGGGTACGAAACCTTGATGTAATCTCTCTGGTGTTGAACGCCCGTTCAGAAGAGTTTATGTCACATCTACTGAAAAATTGCCAATTTACAAGAAAATTCACTATTAAGTTATACCATTAAAAATATTGATAACTTCCTTAGTAACGTTCCGATTCGCTTCAAACTTTTTAAATCTGTTTGCCTGACCTTTCTGCTTTAGCTATTATATTATTTTTCTGGCCCAGTTCTTTAAGAAGCGAGAGCTGATATAATAAGAAAGGAATGCAATTTTTAGTTAGCATTGCTACACGTTAACTCTGAACACAAAGAATGCTGACAAAATTGTGGTAGTCAAATTGTTGCTATGACAGTTTCCTCACACAATGCCTTATACTTACTTCCTCTGCTCCTGGAGATGGAAGAGAGCCTCTTGGCAGTTGTTGAGCTCAGCCGTCTTCAAACGAATGGCATCAGACTCCGACCCTGATGCGCTGCCCGGTGAATCTTTCAGATCCGGCTGCTCCATCGTGTTGACTACCGCTGTTAACTCCTGTGTGCGCTCTCTAAGCATCTGGATGGACGCGTATAAGTCACTGTCATCGCATTCCTACAAAAGGTCAACGGTCAAAGGTTATTTAATAGTATCAAACAATTTCAGATCAGGCTGTTCCATCGTGTTGATTACCGCTGTTAACTCCTGTGTGCGCTCCCTCAGCATCTGGATGGACGCGTACAGGTCACTCTCATCGCATTCCTAAGGAGGTAATAGGTCAAAGGTCAAAGGTGAATAACTGGTTTTATTCAATTTCAGATCTGGCTGCTTTATGATGATGACTACAGCTGTTATAACTCCTGCATGAGCTCCCTAAGCATCTGGATGGACGCGTACAGGTCGCTGTCATCGCATTCCTACGGAAGGTCAAAGGTCAAAGGGTAAACAAATATCCTTAATCCATTTCAGGTCCGGCTGTTCCACAGTGTTGACTACAGCCATCAACTCCTGCATACATTCTTTCAGCATCTGGATGTAACGTACAGGTCACTGTCATCGCATTCCTATGGAGGGTGAAGGGTCAAAGGTCAAAGGTGAATAACTGGTATTATCCAATTTCCGGTCTGGATGCTCTATGGTGATGACTACTGCTGTTAACTCCTGCATGCGCTCCCTTAGCATCCGGATGGACGCATACAGGTCACTGTCATCGCATTCCTATGGAAGATTTAAGGTCAAAGGTCAAAGGTTAATAAAACACACTCTTACTGCTTGATTAAAGCTGTTAACTCCTGTTTGCGCTCCCTCAGCATCTGGATGGACGTGTACAGGGCACCGTCTCGCATTCTTTCAAAAGGTCAAAGGTGAAAACACAATCACAAGTGTGTCAAATTGACATGAAAAATAGTGGACAGTATACAAATATATTACTGGCAAAATTGTCGCTCCTTTACAATGCAATTTTTCTAAATTCAGCATTACAACTAAAAAAATCTTTTGGAAAAATAAAACTTTACAGATTTTTGCAGAGGTTTGATGTTTACAACTTACCCCAATAACTCTCCTCTCCACATGGACTAAGAGTGTGGCTAGCTCCAGCTCTTCAGAATAACCATTCTTCAGCTGAACTGATCGATATCCTGTATGCATTGACAGAAAAACAAGAAAATAACTTATGAGAGAGATTGAATTTACATCTATAGTTAAGGCTTATGAGACACATATAACCGCAGCTGTTAAAAATATGAACAAAAAATTACCTGTGGAAATATTTTAAACATCTGGGTCTGAAAGCCGTTGATATTTCTTTCATCCAAAAGACCTTTTATCAATTCCTTACAAGATAACAACAATACAGACCTCTCAAACTTACAGATTGCAAAAGAAGTATGATATTGCTTAGAAAAAGAAGAAAGAAAAGATAATTCTAATATGATTAAGTTGGGAAATTATAACGGAAGTCATGAATTCTTTGAAAACCCGAGTTTTAAATGTTACAAAAATCCATCATTTTCTTCCTTCAATACTTATAATTTGTTGGGAGGTTTGATAACAGCAGGATAAGAGAAACATAAATAAAAAATTGTATGCAACATTATTCTTCCTATCTACATACAGGACTAAGGTTTTCAGTTGATAACCCAGACCATTAATAAGTATCCAATGACCTCTGTGACATTTGAACTTTGACCTCTGATCTCATGGACACAAAATCTACTTAGATCATTGTCCCTCCTAGGTACATATGTTCACGACCAAAGTTGCAAGTTGATGTTATCAATGGGTCTTCAAGTTATGGCAAGAACGAAAACAGGATGGACAAACGGACGAATGGACGGATAGACGGACAACCTGGGAGCATTATGCTTCCGGCACCACCTTTGGCGGGTGAAGCCAAAAATAAATAAAAAGCAATATGAGAGCACGTATGCACTGTACCTGTCCTGATTGCCTTGAGAGGGTAGGTAGCCTGGCCCAGGAAGTTGGGTTCACCAAACACATCCTCGTCCTGAATGACAAACCTTAGCATAGCAAGGTCCGGATTGGTCACGTCAAACTCACACACTTCGTTGAACACTGGGTTGAAACCATTGTCAGCTGAGAGGAGAAAACATGTGAAAATCATCATATTCGGTTATCATTTGCTATTGAAACGATTTTGAGAGGGAAGGTAGACTGGCCTAGGAAGTTAGGTTCAGCAAACAGGTCTTCTTCCTTCTTCAGAAAAATAATCCGTTTTAGAGGGCATTGCTACAAAGCTGCAATTGATCAAAAGTTGCAGGTGATTGACATCTGCCAATGAAAATGGGTGCATTTAAGTTGTACATGCAAGATTTGCAATTCATTTGGAATTGATCACAAATTTCTAGCAACACTCCTTTTGTCATCATTTTTCATGACTTTGAGAAGGTAGCCCAGGAAGTTAGGTTCACCAAACACATCCTCATCCTGAATGACAAACCTCAGCATTGCAAGGTCCGGATTGGTCACGTCAAACTCATACACTTCGTTGAACACTGGGTTGAAACCATTATCGGCTAAGGAGAGTGAGAAACAAAAAATTGTCATTTTAGGCATTGAAAACCACAGCATGGTAAGGTCCGCATAGGTAACGTCAAACTCACACACTTCGTTGAACACTGGATTGAAACCATTGTCAGCTGAGAAGAGAACACATCAAAAGACATAAATTTCTGTCTACACAAATTAAAAGTGAATTCCCATTTCATAGCCACATTAAAGTCAGTCCGTCATGATCAACAGGACTTCCGGTTGCGAGCGCGAACGGACGGCGTGTTGCGTATTGGCAACAGCGATATTTAAACATTTCCGTCGCGTGTATTTTGATTTGTCCCCTCTTTGCCTTCGATTGTTTCTAAAAACATGCGGAACACATACATTTGCGACTACCGAGCTGTGAACTAGCGAAATTAAGCTTGCTCACTAGCTATTGCAGGTAAAAAAAGTCTGATTTTTCTGATCGGCAATCTTCGCAATCAAAATTGCAGCGGACAGTTTGGCTCCTAACCGGAAGTCATGTCGATCATGACGGACTGACTTTAAGGGTCACTTCCAGATCCCTTATGAGAACTAAAAACAATCAAATTTTAACCAGCTTTGATCTACTTTGTTAAATTTCCCTTGTTAACACAAGTCTTCTTCTGTATTCTTTAAAACATACATACTGTAACAGTCCTAACCACTTATTTTCCAAATCAAAATTCTTTGCAAGTACCCAATTTTAGCTTTAAAATTTCATCCAACTATTTTTTGCAGTACGTCATCATAATTCTTTACAGAATTTTCATTTGAATAATAAATAATAATAACTGTGGCTATTTACATAGCACGCAGGTCCACCTTACAGTGCTCATGTTGCTTTAGAAACAAAGAAAACAGAAATGAATTGGCTTTTTAAGGTTTGTGCAATTCTGTGAACTTAAATCTTCTAGTCATTTACTGGTCAAATGAAAATCAATCGTGTCAGTAGATCAACAAAAGAGAAAAACCACTACAATTCTCCCTATCACATATAGCCGATATCACCCGATATCACCTAGTGATATCGATATCATGCACTTTGGCTTTGGCACGCTCACTTCCGGGATCCATCTTGATTTCATTGTATACTATCTACGAAATTTCAATCCATGTGTATTTAGCGTAATTTCTTCGTTTTGCGTCGGAAGCCCAGCATTGGGCCGCTTCGCAAAAGAAACCCATATAACAAATAAATGCAGATATGAAAGAAAAATATATAAAATGATGCTTTTTATTCGCAAAAATCAATGAAAAAATAGGACACTACAGGCCGCTGACGAAGATTACCGTAGAAAGCCTACAGACTTTTGAAAACGCGCGAATGTTACCGGAAGTACCTGTGCCAAGAATCTGGGCCAAAATAACTAGTGCGCTGCAGGCGTTCAGATTCGGAGAGCTATATGCGATAGGGAGAAATGAAAATCAATCAAGTGAGTAGAACAAAAAAAGAAAAAAACCACTACAATTGGTAAAATTTGGTAAATTTTTACCTTTGGTGCTAGTCTTGTATTTATTGCCACTGTCGTAGTCTGAACCTAGAACCTCGACCTCCACAAACGGACTGGCGATACCCCGCCCTGTCTTCTGCAGATGACGGGCTGCTATGATCTACAACAGAAGATAAAATTTGAACCATAAAAAAAACGATGTTCTTCTGAAAACACTTCTACATTTGAATGAAAACATAAAACAAGCTTGTATATATTACACCTTATCATTTTCTTTCACAATGTTAAAGAGAATCTGAATTCATCAAATTTGCAAAAGTTTGTTTTAAAAATTCTACAATCAAGTAACGGTAAATGCATCACTCCTTCGCACTCAGCTACACTCATTAATGGGTTGTAATTATTCTTCAATATGACACCATATTTTCATACAATACTACAAAGAAAAAAATAAAAAAGCATTTGCATCCCACAACGCTGGGTCAGATTTTTATGAAGAAATTGAAAACGTAATAAATTGCAACTGATACACAGTTTTAGTGTACAGGAAATGCTATCGCTACAAAAAGAGTACTTTGAATAAAATTCCACAGTCAAATTAGAATCCTTGCAACAATGATCAAGTAATATTTACAAAATCTATTATCTTTTTTTTGAGGCAGTCATTCCAAAATATTTGGTGCATTGAGAAAAATTTACAGGCTTTCCCCGGAAGGATGCTAACATGCAAAACTGGTTTATTAGTCCAGCCTTATTACCACAAGAATCAGTCACCAATTTAAAAAAAAATTATGAATCCCATTGAACTACAGTCAACTCTGCCTAAGTCGAACTTGTCTAAGTCGAATAATTGCCTAAGTCGATGTGATTTTCTGGAACAAATCTTACAAAACAAGTGTTATTAGCCTCCTCTAAGTCGAAATTCTCATAAGTCGAACAGATTTGTGTGGTCCCAACAGATTCGACTTAGGCAGAGTTACCTGTATTTACCAAATCTATATATGGCAAGAAAAATGATTGAAGGAGGGCCCGAAAATAACCCAGAATGCAATATCATGTTCACAAAGTTACTAACACTTAGGGGGTGTTGCTCAAAAGTTGCAATCGATCGGAAGTTGCATTTGATCGGAACGTGCCAATCAAAATCATTGTTTCATGCGCGTCTTGCTAAATGCGCATGCCATGCACGAATGAAAATGCGCGTTACATTTTGCAAATTTGCAGTTGATTGCAGTTGATTTTGAACAACACCCCATTAGACATATAAATAAATTTACAGGGCCTGAATTCAGGCTTTTGACTGAAAACTGGCATCCCTGAATAAAAAAAAAGCAATTAAGCAATAAACTTACAGTGATTGTGAGGTGGATGGGATCAACATTGACTAGCGTCCTCTTGTCAAACGGATCAAAATTACTCTCCAGCATACATTCTGGCTTCAGTACTTAGCCACACCTCCCGTTCAGCTCAAACATTCCCTCGTTCACCTGCATGTGACGATCTGGTTCGATAGAATTACAAATAAATCAAATGTCGGTTGAATAATAACTCCGGATTTGGCAAAGCCACACCTGTCGTTAAGCTCATACATCCCCTCATTCCCCAAACTCGGTAAACAATAATACAGTGTTCATACATGTACTACTTGTCTCCTGTTACCGCTGTCATCGTCATTATTGTTGCCATCACCATCATCATCATCATGATCATCATCACCATGATCATCATCATCATCCCCACTATCACCACCACCACCACCACCACCACCACCACCACCACCACCACCACCACCACCACCACCACCACCA
>BQKZ01009832.1:8426-19113 GCA_036244855.1 Temnopleurus reevesii | reverse complement strand
AATATATTGCTGAGGCACTGTAGCGTGGGGCGCAGAGTAGCAACGCTCTTCGATTGGTTGCTCGGGGCGTCACCCAACCTCTAATCCCCTCCCCATATTAATGATGGAGTGGCTTAAGCCACGTGTTTATTAAATGCTTAGTCTGAATATGTTTGAATATAATTTGGTTACTTTTGTAGAAATCACAAATACAACGTCTGACAAGACAAAAGTCGATTACTTTCGGCCCAAATAACAACCTAATGTGCTGCTGTCTCATACTTTTCTGTAGGAAATCATTTTTAACATGATCGAAGCACTAAGATGTTCAATTCATTATGTAACCAAATTGCGACTGGACTCTTCCAAAAAATGACAAGACGCAACACAAATACAATCACTAATTCAGGGACCGCGTACTGTTTAAAAAGTGGAATAGCCACCGGGGGGGGGTGTCAGTGCATTAGCGTTATTTACACACTCCCATAGGTTTGTTCTGCGGTCTCTGTAATATTCTTTTGTTTATCCAGAGGTACAGCAAGCGACGGCAATATTCTTGACAACCTTCTGAATCGCATGGAGCAGTATGCGACCAACCTGGAGGCATTGGTAGAGGAGAGAACGGCCGCCTTCCTAGAAGAGAAGGAGAGATCAGAAACACTTCTATATGAAGTTCTACCAAGGTATGTTCTTCTTGAAATAACAGCGGATCATTATTTATTTTCGTAGAAGTAACTCGAAAACGATTTCAATGGTTCTTTATCATTGCTATTGAAGTAGAGATTCGTAATCCGATTACGACATTTTAGTATGAACAGTGCATGGCTGACAATATGAAGGCAGGTTGTGAAGGATGCGATCACATCTAAGAATGTGAGCTGTAGAAACATTATCGGTGAAAAAGATAAAATGGTGCCATTCGCACTTCATCGAAACGAAATCCACCATCCATCCCAACGGCCCTGCAGTAGATGGTCTCGAGGGGAAATGCATTTTCCACTCTGAAGTTGTAGCATTTGAATGGACATTCAAAATTCAAAAGCCTCAGTTTTTATTGCATGGAAGGCCATGCCAACTGCATCCTTTGTTTTGCATTATCAGTTAGCGATTTCAATTTTCTTTGATAAACCTCTCGTATTGTAGAAATATTATTCGAAATATTGGGAAAATTCTTGATACTTAAAAGTTAACTTAAGCCTCATTGCCTCATTCATGTAGATAATAAAAGTAAAATTCCTTTGTTAAATATTTTATTATCTATAGCATTTTGTAGGAAAGGCTAAAACAAGTGCAGAGTAGTAAAGCATTTGTAAAGGCCGATTCATACATTTGAGTTTTTACCCTGTGTCGGCTCAGCGCTTTTGAAAATTAATACGCTGATCAAACAGCTGACTGGCGTTCGGTTTGCGCTAAAGGAACAGTCCACCGTACGACCTGTTTCTTTGTGCGTCCAGGGATCTTTTTTTTAATTTCGAATACGCTTGGCCGACACAGGCTAAAAACACAAGGTGTGAGTCGGTCTTAAACAGTCGTTATATTTTCTTCCTTTTACAATAATCTCACATCTACCATAGATCTGTGGCAGAACAGTTGAAGCAAGGAAAGTGTGTTGACCCCGAATCGTATGAGAATGTTACCATTTTCTTCAGTGATATTGTTGGCTTCACCGCTCTGTCATCAGAAAGCACACCGCTTGAGGTAGGTTAACCAAACTTTTGATCTAGGATACAGTACTGATTGACATGATTTACGTATAGTTTAACCGAGTTTCCGTTTAAAAAGGTAGAGGAATCAATAACAGTAGGCAATCACCGAGATGCAACTGTATAACGAAAAATACAAAAACTTACATATTGATTTGAAGAGGTTAATAGTAATGAAGTAGGAGGGAGGTAAGTAGAAAAAGTTAACATTACGATACGAACAATTGCCAACGTTTTGTTTGTGGATACTGACACCCGCATATAAAGTTATTACTTGATTATATTGGGCTTTCGCTTAGTTACAACACGAACGCTATTTTAAGACGTTAATTCTATAGGCTGCCAAGTGGTATTAATGTGCTCTGGAATTACGTGTGAAAAAGACAGTTATTGTATTTTATACAGTTATATCTCATTGTTTAAATGTTTCAGATGGGGTCCCGGGGGCCTTAAAAGTCACTTTGTTCAGAAAATAACGTTGACAAAATGCGTTTATGGCCACTTCAGCCGTTAATACCGGTCACATTGCAAAGCGGAAACCGAGTTATGTATAATTTGTAATACCGCTTGCCACTTAAAAAAAATCATTTGGGTGTGATTCTGACAGACTGTAAAATGCCCCGCTTTACCCAGAGTTCTGAATATGATTCGGTTAACGTTATAGAAATCAAAAATTCAACATCTGACATGAAAATGGGGTTATTTACGATTTGAAAAGATACCATTGATCACGTGGGTATATGACTGTATACTTCGTCTTGCCATTGCCAAAGCACTAGCCTATACCTTGTTCTCATTATTTGCATTTTATTGTATTCGTTTCAGGTTGTGGCTTTGTTAAATGACCTGTACACCTGTTTCGATAGCATCATTGCTAATTTCGATGTATACAAGGTTTGTTGATAATTTTTCTATCTTCAGCAGTGTTGTTGCGATTTTACATTAGATCAGTTTCCGTACATCTACATCTGTCGTGTATTGAACAACTTTTGGAATGACCTTCCGTTTTTCGTTGACTTCCACATACGTCACTAATATATATCATTGGTATATAGGCTACTTTTGTATCCGATGAAGTGACAAGTGAACGTTGTTAACAAAGTAACGGAAGTCGTGTTTGATATAACATCCCTTTCTCTTTTTCTTCCCATCTCCCTCTCTCTCTCCTTTGCACTCTTTCTCTCTATTTGTTTTCCACTGTCCCGCATGTCCCTCCCTCTCCCTCTTGTTCTCTTCTCTTTATCTCTTTCTTTTTCTCTTTTTTTCTTAGGTGGAGACGATTGGGGACGCATATATGGTGGTGTCGGGACTTCCGATCAGGAATGGCACTGCGCATGCGTCTGAGATTGCGCATATGTCATTGGCTCTTCTTGTTGCCGTCCAATCATTCAAGATCAGACATCGACCAAACGACCAACTTAAACTTCGTGCTGGAATACATTCCGGTAAATATTGATATTTGAGACTACGGTTAAAGACAGTCATTCATGTATCTCAGAGGGCGCTGTAGAAAAAAAGACGTGACGCATCAACAAAAAGCAAAAAACCGAAAGCCCGACTTATATCGACTTCCGTAGAGCTTTCCGATTTCGATTCATCTGTTTGTTGCCAATTTGTAAAGTAAATATAGGTTAATTGAAATGTTTTAATTAAGAGTTAATTTCTCCATTCGCCGCAGATAACACGCGAACATATTCACAACAAAACATCATTTGATTATAAATTACATCGCATTAATAGAATCCATTTAATGAAATTTCGATAATAATATAAGATCACATAGGCCTATCGATTCGGCGTATTCCCGGACAAAAGAATCTACATTCCGGTGTTACCGGCTATTAGTTCATGGTAGGCAATTGGGTCTTGCGGAACGAATCACCAGAATAATAACTCGCCTATTGGATCCGTATCTTGCAACGTAGATGAAAATTGTCATGAGTAGAAAAAAAAAACAATAGCAACTCCCTAAGAATGAGGTAAAACCAGTGAATCACCGAACACTCGTGTTTTATCATAAGTCATAATTCTTTAACGGAGAGTGTTTTGGCAAGAGTTAAACAAATATTCGACAACATTTGTCTAAAAAACTACTTTAGGGGACTGAAACGACAAGCCGTTTCTTCCCGTTGGAACCAGGAAAAAATTAGCCACAACATCGATATCATGTGAGGGCGGAGGTCTTGTGGGTCTTGGTCAATAGAGCTGTGCATCGTGTAATTAACTGTGCGGACACAACAATCACAAGCCGGTTCCGATTTCAATACCATTACAAAGGAGTATTGAATTGGATTTCAACTTAATTTTACGGAAATACTTTATATCGTGTTGACTTAATTAACAAATGTAGGCACCCTGTCCTCCTTGATTGCAGGTCCTTGTGTCGCCGGTGTAATTGGAGTCAAGATGCCTCGATATTGTCTCTTTGGAGACACCGTAAATACAGCATCACGCATGGAATCTACAGGGGAAGGTACGGACAGGTCATTACCAATAGTGGGTTTTCGAAAGGTAAAACTGACCAAGTGCGCATCTGATGTGCGCAACTAATGATGTGCACATTACTTGCGCACGCGCACTGGTTTTCTTCCACATTTACAAACTTTGTCCTACAAAAATACTGATAAAAAGCAGTTCTACCTTAGCTGTCTTACGGAATGGAGCCAAGACAAATCCTTTTTTTTTAATATAAATCATATAAAAAGGCTTTAAAATATCATTGTTCTAGGCATTTGTGGTGTGGTGGTTGTGACTCTCGCCTACAAAGTCAATGGTCGGTGATCTGTCCACAACTTTAATTTCGTTCAACAAGAGGTTTATCTACATTGTGCTGCACTCAACCCGTGCATTTAAATGGGTAGCCGGCGGGATATGAAGATTGTCGTCGCCCCTGTAGGTTGACATTTTGAAAACCCCCGAAAGAGCTCTCCTGTTGACTTTACCTGAAGTGAGATTTCATTTGCAATAATCAATTAATTTGGGACTTACAGTTGCTTAATCGAACCCTAAAATCCCACTTCTTAACAACCCAGTGATTTTGTACTATGGCTCCTTGGAACAAAATCAGAACGGAGAATTTAGCACATTCATGTGCATACTGCATGCCGCTTTATAAAATCAACTATGAACTTCCAAAACCATACACCTGTAAATTGAATTGAATTGATAATTTTAACATTGTACTGCCCTCCCGTGACAAAAAGGAAGTATTAACCTTTTTCAAGTTTTCAAGATATGAATTAATAACTATATTTTGGCTAATTATTAATGTTGTCTACATTTGATTTGGTTTAAAATCACTGTTTTGACACGTGCCCCAATAATATTAAAGATTGTTTTTTTTTTCCTTTTTTAATTGAAATTCTAATTTTCTGTTTAAAAATCCTCAAAACTGGTTCAAAATGTTTGTTAATACATGTACTTCCTTTTGTCATGGTATTTCAGAAGTGTGCCTACATGTTTTGTGTACAAATCGTTAAGCAGCAACTTGTTTAGACCAATTTTTTTCTTCAACTTTTTGAAAGTTGTTTCCAGATTTATTTTTATTTAGCTGTTAGATGTTGTTGTTAGGAATATGTTTATGCAAATAAGTGCATTTTGAAAATTTTGGTTAATTATTCCTTTTGTCATGGGAGGGCGGTGTAGCTAAAAGCTGCAAAAAGCAGCCGAAACTGATACAGTGAATTTACAGAGTAAAATATTTAAATTTTTATATGAATTCTATCAATCTTTCAGCATTGAAGATACATACTAGCATGGCGTGTAAGGTGATTCTAGACCAGTTTATAATCTTTGATCTGGAACTTCGTGGACTAGTGGAGATGAAGGTATGAACACATTCGTATGAACAGTTTTTTAAATGAATTTATACTTTCCCCGTATTCCGTCTAAAATTACCTTTCAAATCTTCTTTGTGACAAGTTTATATCGAAAGCTTAAAATCCGGGACTGAACATTTTCTATTTGCTCCTTTGTTATAAGATTCTCGGGGAGTATAAATGCGACATTTCTTGAGCAAATTACAATACCCCGCTGTGTTTTATTCAACTTTCTAAAAAAAATTTCCTTTGTTGTCTAACCAAAGTCATTTGTAAGGTAGTAACTACCTGAAAACAGCATTTAGAAGAAAAAAAAACGTTATTTCAATTACATCATCCCGTGCCATAGATTCCACTATCGGTTATTTGCGATCAATCATTTTTATTTGATTTTGCTTGATAATAGTTTGAATATCTATTTGTTTCTTTTACTAGGGCAAAGGAAAACAAACAACATTCTGGCTGCTTTCTCGGAAAGGAAACGATACGGNAGGAAGCAATACGATTCACCCCGACTCTTCGTTAATTCACAGTTAACTGCCTCATAACAACGAGTCGGGGTGAATCGTGTTGCTTCCGGGGTCCTATGTAACTGGGGCTTTAAGCTTAAAATTCGGGACTGAACATTTTCTATTTGCTCCTTTGTTCTAAGATTCTCAGGTAGTATAAATGCGACATTTCTTGAGCAAATTAATATCCCGCTGTGTTTTATTCAATTTTCTAAAAATTTTGATTCTTTGTTGACTTACCAAAGTCATTTGTAGGGTAGCGACCACCTAGTCTGCCAAAACAGACCCTTGGGTTTCATTGTGCGCATACAGAGAGTGATACAGGGTATGCATTGTGTGTCTCATTGTGGATAGAGCAATGATGTATGTGTGTGATGTAGTCACACAGTGCATACTCTGTATCATGCTCTGCGCACGCACACACCGAAAGTCTAGGGTATGTGCTGGCAAACTAGCAACAACCTGAAAACAACATTTAGAAAAAACGCTTACTCTTTCAATTACATCATTCTGTGCCATAGATTCCACTATAGATATTTGCGATCAATCATTTTAATTTGATTTTACTTGATAATAGTTTGAATATCTATTTGTTTCTTTCAATAGGGCAAAGGAAAACAAACAACATTCTGGCTGCTTTCTCGGAAAGGAAACGATACGGGATGACCTCAACGATCATTGAATACACAATTCCATATCCGAATAAATGGCATTTATAGCGTCAAATAATTTAGAGAATGGTATAAAAAAAAGCACTCTTTGCATTAAAGATTATTTTGCAGTTAGGGATTAGCATGTAACATGATAGAATCTATTCCGTAAAATTAAATGTTTAACCTCCTGGACCCAAAGCCTAAGAACTTCATCCTCAACTTCTAATACATATTAGACACAAGTTTGGCAAGAATCGTTACAAAAGTTGCTGATTAATTGCGTTAATGAGTTTCGGATGGACGAACAAACCGAAAACATAATGCCTCAACCACTACCTTACAGTGACGGAGGCATAAACAAATGTTTGTTTAGAATTTCACTCCCTTACAAAAATGGTCTGTTTGCACTGTACAATATTTATCACATGATACAAAACTGGACTTCATTGCGAAAGTTCTTTATTTCTTGAAAGTGATTTATTGTTCTTTACAAAATTACATTACTGTATCATGATTCACAATAGTTCATTTGATTTACATGTTTTGACATGTGCAAAAATAACAATCTCATTACATACATGTATTACACAATTAAACTTGCATACCAGTTGATTTTAGATAAATGTATGCACGATTATACTTAATTGAATTGAATGTATAATAATCTGTTTAATTTAAATCACAAATATGATTGTACTAAAATGACTGAAAAAAATTAAGATTGCATCCAAATCAACATAATTTGGAATCTTTTTAAAATAATAAATTGGCTGTAAATACTCAATAAAGATATTGTTTCCTTTTGAATTATTCTGTGCCAATACGTGAACTTAAATATGTGTAAACCTGTTATATACATCTGTACTTAGAAAAGCCCTTGTGGATGAAAAAGAACAATAACTTTTTAAATTTTTGGATAAGCTAAATGAAAACGAATAATGAGCACAGTTTATCTTACCTACTTCAAATAATTGTCTAAGGGGGTGTTGTTCAAAAGTTGCAATCGATCGCAAGTTGCAGTTATGCGCGTTACAATTTGCAACTGGTTTGCAGTTGATTTGCGATCAATTGCGACTTTTGCACGACACCCCCGGAGTCAAAGAACTTTTTCAAGTATTATTTCTTTATATTATATTGTTATTGCCATGATATGACACCGATTAAGATTCTTGTAATTTGATTGGTTGATTGACAATGATCATTTGGTCAATTACACAATTACGTCATCAGCCGTGCAATTTTGGCTCTATCCACGGTGCAATGGATCTATTGAACATTGCATAATCAATTGCATCACATAAAAACCCAGAGCAACATGCGGTGTGTGACATGGATGCCGCTTGCTAAGCTTAACTTGTTGGTCTGTGTTTCATAAAGCTGTGCGTAGATCTATGCACAGCTTTATGATCGACTGGTGGTCCTTTCTAGTACTCAATGATAATTCCTGGCGCTGAATTGCATCGAAGAAAGGATCATCAGTCGATCGTACAGTCGTTCGTAGATCTAAGCACAGCTCTATGAAACACAATCCAGGAGGCCATTTCATGAAACTTTGTCAGCAACAAAATTAGTCAGCGGAGATGAATAAAGTGAAATCCTTGATTCTGATTGGCTTAAAACCACTGCCGCTGACTGAAGTTATAGCAACTGTCGCAATATCCGCTCGTGTCGCACTGACTAATTTACATGAAATAGCCGATAGTACAAAGTGGAGAATTGAAAATTTGTGGTTTAATTTTTGCAATATTCAATGAACNAAAAAATATTATAAAATATATGAAACACATTTGGACTCTCTTTCAGTGAAAAGGGTATTGATAATGGTATAATACATCAATACAGATCAACTTGTATTTTCATAATAGTACCATTTTAAAGAAATTAAGATTGCATCCAAATCAACATAATTTGGAATCTTGTTTAAAGAATAATTTGGCTGCAAATACTCAATATACATGTACATTGTTTCCTTTTGAATCATTCTGTGCCAATACGTGAACTCAAATATGTTTAAACCTGTTACACCTTGTGGATGAAAAATGACAATAACTTTTTAAATTCTTTGATAAGCTGAAAGAAATCGAATAATGAGCACAGGATACCTACATCAAATAATTGTCTAAGGGGGTGTTGTTCAAAAGTTGCAGTCGATCGGAACGTGCCAATCAAAATCACTGTTTCATGCACGTCTTGTTAGATTCGCATATCATCCGTGAATGAAAATGTGCGTTACAATTTGCAACTGGTTTGCAGTTGATTTGCAATCAATTGCAACTTTTGAACAACACCCCCAGAGTCAAAGAACCTTTTCAAGTGTTATTTCCTTATGTTATATTGTTATTGCCATGATATGACACCGATTAATAATTGTAATTTGATTGATTGATTGACAATGATCATTTTGTCAATTACACAGTTTTGTCAATTACACAATTACGTCATCCGCCGGGCAATTTTGGCTTTATCCACCGTGCAATGGATCTATTGTACATTGCATAATCAATTGCAACATGTAAAAACCAAGAGCAACATGCGACATGGATGCCGCTTGCTAAGCTAAACTTGCTGGTCTGTGTTTCATAAAGCTGCACTTAGATCTACGCACGACTGTACCATCGAGTGGTGGTCCTTTCTTGTACTCAATGATAATTCCTGGCGCTGAATTGCACCTAAGAAAGGATCACCAGTCGATCGTACAGTTGTTCATAGATCTACGCATAACTTTATGGAACAGAACCCAGCTGTTATACTAGAATGTGTAAACAAACAAAATGTTACAGATAGTGCAAAGTGCATGGTTAATTTTCGCAATTTTTTATGAACTTGAATGGCCAAGGAACTACTAGGTGTCATATAAAACACAGAATCATTGTTTTATTCATACAAAGGTTGTATATGTCGATGACGTTCAAATGAATAAATTCCAATTCCATACAATGGAAAAGATCTAGTTCACTCGGTCAAAGATGAAATTTAATCATTGAACGGATCTTTCATCTTTCATTTTCCGAACTACCCTGTTATGTTCATTGCACTCATAACATTTCATTATATGTATGTATACTTTGTGGGCATGTCACGTCTTAAATATTTCTTGAGACACATGGGCGGTGTTTCACCAAATCGTTCTTAAAGTTACGCACAAATTTAAGAAAGACTGTAGTACGTTAATGGATGTAATACACATAAGATCCTTGATCTTTCAGCACAAGAACTGATACCAGGGGCCGATTGCTCAAAATGGTCTTAGCTATCCTCTTCTTGCTAAGACGTCTTGACTTCTTGTGCCACCCTCGTAAAATAGACATTAGCGTATGTATAAGACTATGTTAAGAGGGTGGCACAAGAACTGAAGACGCCTTAGCATGAAGAGGAAAGCTAAGACTATTTTGAGCAACTGGCCCCAGATGTGCGTAAAGTCGTTCTCAGAGTGGTTTATATCTTGGTGAAGCATAGCCATGGTATGTGTGATAACAATTCCTTGAATATGTTTTAACCTTGTTGAATTTCAGAGACTGATAAATGTTCATCCACGAATGGATACAATAATCATTTAAGTACAAAATCATTAATCAAGTGGGCAAGATGATAAAATGTCAATAGAGAAAGAGAAAATTAGATTTATAATTCTTAGACTGGTTTAATAAGCAGATGTGAAATTGTATGTGTACCGTTTATACTAGAAAGGTTGCTCTTGACAACCTGAAAACTTGACATATTAAATTGCCTGACATAACAGAAATAAGTAATGCATGCAAACTGAATTGCCAGTATTGTACGTGTTCATTGGCAAGTATCATGCATTATTAAAAGTGAAGAACTTAATAAACAAGCATATTGGAATTATTACAGTGATTATACAAGACCCAATGAAGCATAGAACATCATAATGAACAGTGCAAATGTAATAATACCAGTATCGATATTCTTGTTGCTACATTGGTTTTATACTATAGTCCAATATGTATCTATTTACAAAAATACCCTGTTGACTTAAAAATGTCATAGTAGTAATACTTAATAAC
>BQKZ01009831.1:0-21931 GCA_036244855.1 Temnopleurus reevesii | reverse complement strand
TATTCCAAGACATCTTTTAATGCTATGAGTGCAAAATGAGCTGGTAAAATAAACACCGACTGTTACAGATTCAACCTCTTTTGGCTTCCCATACTTAAACCACAGATTTAAACTCTCGTTTAAGTTAAACCTGACATCAGAATACAGGCCAAACAGTCTATCTAATGTAGATTTACGTTATATCATATTTGCTCTCGCTTTTTGTTTATTCATCCTGTATATCGAAGAGTTATCCTATAATAGAGTGGCCCACTCCATCCAAAAGGAATCTTTAATGGTCTAAGTTTTGTTCACCCGGTTTTATAGTTCATAAATTCGAGAAGAAAATGAATGTACGAGCAAGATATACAACCAAGCCCTATATCATGGAAAAATGTATATGAGAAATTCACAATAATATACTATGCCATCTAGAATTTAGCAATCTGGTTTGTTTATGTAAAAAGTTTTTTGAAGATTGGACAATATGCATTTAAATATTTCATTCTTAAATATCGAAATCCATAATATACAGTATGGAGCAGTGCTCAGAGTTGATATAAAAGCCATATAAAAGTCAACAATTTATTTGAAAATATAAAAATATATCTCTAGAATCAGAATGTTCGATACTAATTATTTTTTTCTTTTAAGCCACACCCATATTCTCTCACTCTCTTTTTTACATATTCAATCTAAACAATTTTCACAATTGATTACAATTTTACATGTAAAGTGTTTTACCAACAAAAAAATGCAGCAAGAAATTGGAATAGTAGAAAATTACCAGAGTGAAGACAAATAAATCTCACAGAAAATGGGGAAAGTGAATGTAGAATGTCAACAGATTTTATCAGGGGATAAAATTTTCTTCCTATTGTAGAGGCAGGCTGCTTACAGCATTATTAGGGGCTGAAGCCTTCCATCATTTTTTTTTCTGGGGTGGGGGAGTTGTAGGGGGTTGTGCCGCCACCACTTTAACTCTAAAGGGGAAGAAGGGTAAATCAGAATCATTATGGCCTTACAAGCAAAAGTGAACAGAGCCTTGGTCTACAGACATTTAGGCCACCCCTGTATCTGTAAGGATTGTATTTTGTTCATTCCCATTATCTTACTATAGTGCAAGTCACAATTCTTTGCTTTTTATCCCTATAAAACCTAAGGACAATGGGATCATAATAATACAATAATAATTTCAAGAAATCGCTCTCCTAGTGGGCCCTGCAATGACAAAATTATTATCATTAAGACGTGGGGGGTGTTGTTCAAAATTTGCAATTGATCACAAATAAACTGCCAATCAGTTGCATATTGCAATGCGCATTTTCATTTGCACACAAGATGCGCGTGAAATAATGATTTTGATTGGCATGTTCTGAACAACTGCAACTTTTGAACAACACCCCCTATGTCTATCACAGGACTATATTGTTCTGTGCTTTTATAGTGATTACTGGTAGTAAATAATTCTTTCTTGCTCTGTGCATAGTGTCTGCCTGCATGCGGTGCTCTATTTAGGAAGATCGCACATTTTATGAAGACCAAACTAATCTCTGAGTGTCCTCTTGAAAGCAGCGGTAGAGCATGCTGGAGGCTTTACACCAGTATAAGAATCACAGATGAGGCCAAGGGAATCAGACTGTGCCTTGTTCTGGATATCGTCATTGTGAACCTAGGGGGAAAAAGGAGATGAATTCATTAATGGTAATGAAGAGTGTGCTAAAGATTGATCTGAATAGAATTTCAGCAAATAAAATAAAGTTGGCCAAAATCATGTCAACATCACTGTCTTTCTTTATTTAGAGGTGCTTTTTGACCTCCATTACCTTGTAATTAGGATGGAAAGTGTGCTATATAAAATCCATGTATTATTTTTAATATCATAACTATAATTATTACTTAATGTTAACACTTGTTATTTTAACCACTTGGAGCCAATTGCATGAAATGTTCTTAGGTCTCCTCTCCTTGCTAACACATCTCAACTACTTGTAATAGTCTCCTGAACACCGTTGTGCATGTAAGCTTTGACACATCAAAATCTGGCGTTAGTTTTCTGTAGAGAAAATTTGCACATGTGCAGTGGAGTGAAAAAAATGATCAATGTCACACAGCCATGGCCATATTTGGACTTCTGCAAAGCTAGAACCAATTTCAAAATCAGAAAATTGACATCTATCAATGAAGGTGGTATAAAAATCTTTTATTTTTAAGATTTAGCCACATGATATGTTTCCAAAGAAATAGCCTGGACTTCCCCTTTAACTCTGAAAAGACATTCACTGATCTTGAGGAAAATCATGGTAGTTGACAGGTTGGCCAATGCATATAAAACAATGCACCTAAAAATATCAAATTGCACTCACCCCATTAAGAATCACCCACGGTGTATATTGATGAGGAGGATTCAGACGATCTGTTTTGAGAGCCATGATGTGCTCCAGACCATTTCCTTGTAATCCTTCACTGCAGCTCTTTATACCAGGCCATACACCGTGGAGCTCCAAACTAGTAGCGCACTGCAGAATGAAAGCATAAAATAATAATGATAATACAGGGCACTTTCAATGCGCCAGACTCCACATGAAGATGATGAAAATAAGGATAAAAATGTTTTTTGGGGTAGCCCTCCACAGATCAAACATCTGACAATGGCCCATCTAGATATTTTCCCTCTTTTTTTCTTAACTAAATATATACTGCAAAAGTACAGAACACAGGGTTCCCATTATTTGAGAATAAGATTCTCTGACTTTTCCTTGCAATCCTTCACTGCAGCTCTTTATACCAGGCCAAACACCATGGAGCTCCAGCCTTGTAGCACACTGCGGAATGAAAGTATATCAAGATGATGATAATTGGGCTAAAATCATTTTTGGTTGCCCTCCACAGGTCACACATCTGAAAAAGGCCCATCCTAATATTTTCTCTTCTTTTATAATCACAGAAAAATTGTAGAAAATAGGGTTTGCACAAGAAAGAAAAATCCCTTGTGAATTAAAAGAAAAAACATGATAATTATGTCAACATGAATCACTCATTTCAACCTTTTTGGACACTTACATGTACTTGATCACCAAAAGAACATTGTGTAAAATGCCATTATTTTCCCTGAATGGAAAAAACTAAACCTTATTTTCTAGCTTTCACAGATAAAGGGAACCAGGGAAATGACAGTGATTACAGAATTTGTTTCGAGAGCCATAACAATTTCTTTGTGATCCTTCACTGCAGCTCTTTATACATTTCCAAACATTGTGTAGCTCTCCAATTATGTAGCATATTGCAGGGTAAGCATATTTTTAAAATACATACATGAACAATGAGGCAAAAAATGGTTTCGTTGCCCTCAACCGACCAACCCTCCCTGTGAAAATGACCAGACCTGAAAATTTTATTTTTTTTGCTGTAAACATTATATTTTTTGTTATCGTTATTTGTTATTCCCTTATTCACTCTACAAACCTGATCTCCATAAGTCGCAGGATCATTGGTTTCTAGACAATTGATGAAGGGGAAAGCTTTGTCGAAGGGTAGGAGGTGAAGTGCGCATGTCTCTATAACGTTACCAAGGCACTCCTGAGGTCCATGCTGGCAGGTGAAGTTCCACTGATCTCCATACTGAGTTTCCTGTGAGGTAAGGCAGTTAAAAAGAGAAGGAAAATAAATGACATCAATTTCTGGTGAAAGATTTACCAACAAAACAATAATAAAATTCCAACTGCTTGCCACTTTGCACTGGAAATATAAGCTCAAAATGATCAGAGCAATCTTCTCTTGAGTGAGGGAGGAGAGGATGGGAGTCAACCATGGTGAGAAATGGTGGAAAATCTACAACCAAGATCATCAGTGCCCACCAAAATATCTTGTTAAGCCCCTTACAACGGGGTGCGGCTTTCCATTATATATTCTACCTAATTATCCCTTTTTGCAGGGTGGACTTCCATCCCAAGCCACTATGGCGGGGCCTTTTTCTACTACTTCACTACATTCTGGAACTGTTTACGGTTGGGTTTGTAAGAAATTCATGAGGGCAGGGTGCGAGGAAAGCATTTTGGAGGTTTTTTTTTCTACTCTTGCAGAGAAACAGAAATTTTGGTTAAAATTGACCTTGTCCAATCCCATGCAAATGTTTGAAATAAGAATAGAATGTAATTTGGAGTTTGAAGAAATGTCAAATAATAATTTCACTTTTCATAAGGGGGGGGGGGGGGGGACGAGGAGAGAGCTTGAGATGAGTTTGCCTACCCTAGCATTGCCGTAGGGCACCAAGGTGACGTTCACGATGCTTTGGACCTTCTGCCATGCTGGGAAGAGTTGGGTCGTGATCAGCTGACGGCAACCAGGGCAAAGCGATTCGTAGTAGAGCTCGTAACGAACCAGGGGAGCGTCTTTGGCACTCTGCTTTGATTGCCACAGGGCACACTGCTTCTCAACCTGGAAAATAAGGAGAAATTTGATAGAATGAATTGATAGAAAATCACATTGAAAAGCGAAAAAAGGTAACTTTGAAGTGTTTTAAAGGGTGCTATATATAGAAAAAATAAGAATAATAACAAATGTTTTTTATGTCAACTTCTTCTTCTTCTTCATCTTCATTGAATTCCTCTGTTTGTTGGAGAACTGCAAAAATGTCAGCAGTTTTAATAGGTTCCATGTAATCATATCAGTTACAGTGTGCATTTCTCTGGTCTACAATCCATTGTCATTTTTCAAAATATAATTTGATTTTTTTTATTTAATAAAATTAATCGATTGAAAATCACATTATTTTAAAGTGAAAACAACAATAATTTTGAGGAACTTGGTGTTTGTATAGCAGAAATAGGAATGATGAAATTTGTCGAATATTTTGGCTTAAATAATATCGCTTGTAAGAAATCTGATAGATCTACTGTTCACTTCCAGATTCCACAGGATAGACAAACATTTGCGGCCAGCCCAGTAAATTTGAAGTCAAGACAAGAAAATCAGGAATTTGGCATTGGGTATAAAACAAAGTTCAGAACAATACTAATAATTCTGATAATTTAAGTTTTGTTCATTAAATTCAAGTGGAGCAAAAGCTGGGCCTTCTGGAGTCTCTGGACCCAGGAACAAATTGACCACGGAACAAAGGACAGTCACGGCAGAGCCAACACTGTGCAATACTCGCCCCGCCGCGCCGGGCCGCAGCTCAGCCTCATCCTTACCCCGCATTGTAGAGAAATTTCTGGCGAACTGCACCAAAGATCGGGGTGAAATCCACAACCTAGAACAGATGAAAATGTCATACAGAAAACGGCGATAGTTAATGAATCCTTCCACATCTTGGCAAGAGTCGTTAGTCCAACCCAAATTCAATACAAAGAATGGCCTTCGCGATTGAATCTCTGGCTTGTCTTTATGATACCGGTATAATCATGTGTTACAGATAAACAAAGATCACATGACTAGATCGATCATGTGACTTCCATATATATTCTGATATTGCAGTCGCGTTTCCACAACATGCCAGTTTACTCATCTTATTTAGTCCATTTTTGCAGTGCCCAATTACCTTAATTTTATCTAAGCATGAAGATATTGTCTTATTGACCATTAAAATTTCAGCTGTAGACCTATTGCATTTTTTGTTGTATATCCAAATATTTAAATAGCAAGTTTTAGTAAAGGTCTGCATGAAGAGAATAATTATAACAATAACTTTGTCTCACTTCGACGGGGGCGTGTTGATTTTTGCGAAAAATGTGTCTCGTCATTTTGTATTGTCATTGTTATCAATTTCAGTCACCTGCCAAATGATCTAAAACAGATGTTGCGTGTGAGGATCGAGATGTAGGCCTACAGATCGCTAAGATATTTTTTCTTGAACTCAAAATGTGTCATCTGCATAAAAATTTCTACATTTTTACATCTTTATACCATCTGCATCTTGTCCATCAAAGGCATCATTAATTAAGTCCTGATGATCATATCATCGGTTATCTAAATATTTCATCATCCTCATCGTCATTCTTGTGCTTCAATATCACCTATCAATCTTCATGCATCGATCATTATCATCAATATGATCACCATCACAGTTATCGATCATCACTACTATCTTAACCATATCAGCATCTTCATCGATCATCATTGTAACCATCATCATTTTCATAACCAGCATCGTCACCACCACCATCTCGATCATCACTATCACCGTCATCAGCACCACCATCATCATGATCATCATCATATCATCATTACTATCAGCAACTTCTCCTTTGATCATTATCATCATCATCATCATCATCATCATCATCATCATCATCATCATTACCATCATCATCACTGTCAGCAACTTCTCCTTCACAATCATCAAAATCATAAATCATTCTCACCATCAACCAAAATCATCATCATCACCACCACCACCATCATAATCATTATCATCACCGCCATCAACACCACCATCAACACCACCATCACCACCACCATCACCATCTTCATCATTGCAGTGGAAACTCTGTATAAAGAGATCTGATATAACAAAATATCTGCTATAAAGAGGTAATAAATCTGATCCCAGCTCTTTATAACTTAGTGCTTTTCAACTCTGCTATAAGGAGAATACAGCTATAACAAGCTTTTTTATGATCCTAAGCACTTCGTTATACAGAGTTTCCTCTGTAACATCATAATCATCATTATCACCATCACCACCACCATCATCATTTTCATCATCATCATTAGCACCATCACCACCATCATTAGCATCATCATTACTATCATCATTATCATCATCATTACTATCATCATTACCATCATAACCACGATCAGCACCTTCATCATCATTGCCATCATAATCCAAGCATGCACACACATAGGCAAAAAAAAAAAGGACTGAAAACAGGTCTTACTCCATACATGATGGCAATAAATCAGAATTTATTACAAAAATATATGACATCTAGTCACATTATTATTGATACTAACATGTGATTGGCAATAACTCATCAATCAATGAATTTTGCTAACATTATTGTTCATCAGTGTTGTTCAGAAAAATAAGTTTCATCATTTACTTCTGGATACTGATAAAATAACATAGCAGACTACTGCACTTTAGTTATCTTCATTGTCACATGATGCAAACAAAAGTACATTACACAAACCCACTTATCAGATATCTTATCTGACTACAAACTTGGGTAAATAAATCATAATGACATATAAAGAACCCTAGCCATGATGCATCTATAATAAACATCACAACATTAGATAGGGTCTATGAGTAAAAATAAATATTACTTACAATTACTGTATTGAAAAAAAAAATTATTTTACAGTTTTCATAAACTTCTTTTGAGTTCCTTAGTACCGCTGATACATAAGACAATAAAACTCAAGTTACAGCCAGCACTAAATGCACAAATTCCAGAGATCATTTGAACACAGAGATAAGAACAAATTTAGAGTCTCTTTATCTTGAAGAAGTAACTCATATAAAAGCTCTAATTACTTTTAGGAACAAAGTCTGTTGATCTCATGACAAATTCAGAAAAGTTTTGGCACCAGTCCTATTATAAAGCTTATGTGGCTATATTATGAGGAAAATTGAAGATTTTAGCATATGTAGTACCAGAGTTCAAGTAACCTCCTTGGTTATGTATACATTCAATCCTACTATGTATACAATAGAGCAATAATCATGTAACACATGCATACATTAAGGATTTGAAGACACTGTGGGCTTAATTAATTTGAAATGTTGTACCCCCGCCGTTTTGAGCAGCTGACAAGTCTCCCCCCCCCCCCCCCCCCACAATAAGAAAAAATAAATAGATTAAAAACATTGAATTCCCCCTCAGCAGCGCAACCCTCTGTTAGCCTCTTAACAGCTGACAAACAGACAAATAGGTCATCATCTAAAATATGGCACCCCAGCCGCTGACCCGAAGGAGGAATGTGGGGGGGGGGGGATCAAGCCCTAAAAGCCCCCCCCCCCCACCACACACAAATACTTCACACAATATGTATGAAAAAAATTAGAACTTTGTTCAGGAATAAAAAACTGAGGGCTCCATGAGAACAAATTAACTTTTCTGATATATCTGACACAAAATGTTGAGTTGGAAATATATCACAACTCTAATTAATCACTTTGTGTGATTATGAAACAATATGACAAAATAATTATGAAGTTCATCTCGGTCTGAATTTCCTCCAGACCTTTTTTCTTGTTCTGACTTTTTAAATTTCTGCTAATCTTTTAAAAATACATTTTAAGCTGGACTTTCTTTTTACACATCTAGTCTTTCTGCTGGCTCTCCATAAAGCATCTCATGCACCGTGCGGTAGCATCCTCTATCAATTTCCATGGCAACGGCTTTAAAGCAATCTCTAACCAAAGTCTGCTGGACTGAGTCCTCTGATGCCATTAGCTCTCCGTAGAGATACACACCCATGGCCTAGGACACAGAGAATTAGAAAAGGTTAATCAAACTTGATGCAACTTCTTTGTCAAAAAAGACAATTTAATTTTTTCATCTGTATCTTACATATTTTATGTGTTGTTTACAAGGACTATAAACGTACAATTTTAATCTAATTACTTTTTAAACAGATTTTTAAAAACAATAACCACATTTGAATCCTGAATATACACTTATAAACTCAATATAAAGAGATCTAATATAACAATATTCCTAATGCAAAGAGGTGACAATCTGGTCCCAACTTTTTATTTTATTGGTTTTTTTTAACCTCAATATAACAAAATTGCTGATATAACAAGAAATATTAGACGTATCAAAGCAATTTGTTATACTGAGCTTTGCTGTATCATCATCACAAATATGCTGATGTCACTATAAACTCACAAAAGGAAATGTAAAGTAGCTGTTCCTATGCTGTGTAGCTTATATTGTCTATCTCAGTAAAAGTAGCTCTGGAACACATGACTATTTGAACTTTGAAATGTTAATAGCTACAAATTGGTTATGGCCGTACATTACTTTTCTCCCTCTCCAATTCCACAATGCCAAACAATCTATGAAAATTGCAATTTAGGTAGATTTATGGTGGAGTGCATGTTAGTTTTAAAGTAGATACTGATGGAAAATAATACCATGTAAATGGTATTTCTTCCATCTTTTATTGTTGTGTGGATCCAATTTGTTTGTAAATCATGAAACAAAATTGAGTCTGCTTAAAACATAGCACTGATTATTCTCCAGACATATAAACTGGAAAAGGTTTTGATATGATAAGACTACTAGCAAAAATCTAATATAACCGAATGTGTAATTTACCGGCTTCTGTGAAACATCACGCTGGTCCAATTTTGGGTGATTTCTTCATAAAAGCTTTGTGCACATTAAGTGAATACAGATTTGGTAATGTCATTAAAATATTTGTTTTGGGGGCATTTTTTTTTAACTCGATTACTCTTTTTAGGTAACAACATAGCATTCTCAAGTTAATCCAGTTTTGTTAAATAGCCTTTTAGCTCTCCATGTCATATTTTAAGTTCCCCTATAAATATCAGCTTTAATTAAACTTATACCTGATTTTCGACCAAGAAATGTCGCACATCAGAATAACCCCTGGTGAACCTGTGCTTTACAACAAGCTCACACCAGCGATGTCGCACCTCTGCATTCTGTTCCCTCAGATGATAGGCAGATTGGAGGTGCTCCAGTGTTTGCGTTGCCATGGTTTCCGCATCCAAGAGACCCTCTAAGAGAAGGATTAGTTGATCAGAAGAGAGCTACAGGAAGGAGTCAATAAAGAAAATTGATTTCTTGCAGTGATAATTTTTTTCTTCTAAGAGAAGACTTTCCAGAACTTATGCATGCTGAAATAAACAAAAATATATAAATGTAAAATGGAGCATTATAACTGCATACTATTAATTTCTCCTAAGAAAATATGAGGGTTCAGGTATTAACCCTAATATAGCCAGGCTTTTTGGGGTCTTCTATAGCCGAGGGGGGGTTGATTCAACCCCCCCCCCTTGAGAATTCGGCCGCCGATCGCGCGATCGCCGCGAAAATTTGCACATACGTCACCTGTGGTAAACTCTACCTAATTGTAAAAAAAAAAAATCGAAAATTTTCATTTTTTCAATTAATTATGCTAATTTATGCATGAAATCATTGTTTGGCTCTAAAGTAGAAAATAAAGCTCCTAGAATCATATTTTTTGCTGTAAATATTCTCTGTAGCATTCTTATCAATGTTCTTGAAAAAAAATCAGATATCATCATTAATTTCTTATGTATTTCTTTGTTTTGTGAATTTCTTATGTATTTCCCTGTTTTTTAACCTTTTGTTTTTGTTATTTTTTTTACCCAAAATTATTGCAGGACATTATATAAGCATAATTATGCTAAAAATAAATTGATTTGAGCCATGAAAGGGAAAATAATCATACCTTTCTGAAAATTGTGACAAAACTCTATTTGCATTGACTTTGTACACAAAATCACGTATTTAAGCAATTTTGGGTCCGACGTGTACGTATAAAAAGTCGCGTAGCGTCGTAACGGTACGCCTGATTTTCAAGAAAATGGTATCAAAAGTTGCGCGAGGCTTCAAAGTAAAAAGTCATGGAGCGGCGCAGTAAAAAAAAAAAATCGCGCGGCGGCGTATTCGCAGAAAATGGCGAGGGGGGGGGTTGATTCAACCCCCCCGGCCTTTTTAGGGTTAAGTGATTAAATTTTTTCATTTTGCCGTGTATATTCTCAAAGGAAAGAATCACTAGGCTAAGAAAATAAAATTGTATGGGTGACCTCAATTGAGAAACCCTCTGAAAATGGCCAGATGCGAACTTTTCTTTTTTACTTTTTTTTCACAAAAAACACACACACAGTGAAATCATAGAAAAACATGCAAAGCAACCTGAAAATTGTATTCATATGAATTTTTGCTCTGCTGTTAATTCTCTTGTAACTCTTCTTAGTCTTATTTTTCATATGAAATGTGTTCCTGAAATAAAAAATGATAATTGAAAACAAAAATTCCGACAGGCTAAAAATATTCTTTAATAATGGCATTTGAGCGAAAGCAAACAATATTCGTTTTTGCCCTAGACTTCTGACACCTGTTAGTTTTCTTTCAAAAATCTATATGATAGAACAAAAATAAAACGATGTAAAAAATAGCAAATTGTTGGCTGCATGTCTATACATATAGAATGCAACAAGTCACTTCCAACTCTTGATTCATTTAGTAGCAAGGTGAATGCAAAGTTGTATTTATTTAAAATGTTATGTTTACCTTCAGAGTTGGATAATCATTAAACCTTGAAGACATAATCTTTCTTTTCTTCTTTTTCTTGGCTGATTTTGCTGATTTCTGATGAAATGTGTCCAGTGCCTTCCATTTCTTCATCTGTAAAATCAAACAGGTTTAGAAAATAATAAGCTCCATGAGAGTATGCTGTATCATAGTTATCACCTTTTTGCAATCATGACCATCATAATCATCTAAGTCAACAAGATAAAAAAATAAAAGTACCAACAAAATAAATTCAACCTCATTGTCATACTTTTTGTTCACATCATTACTATTGTCATCATCAATATCATCATCGTCATTATCGTCATCATCATCATCATCATCATCATCATCTTTACAATCATCATCCTACTCCTCTTTACCAACACATCAAAACTATCACCATCATATTATTCTTATCATCATCATCATCATCATCATCATCATCATCATCATCATCATCATCATTATCATCAGTATTGAGCCTATAACTACAATGCTTACAATAATTGGTTTTCAGTGTGTCTGTGATCTAGGTGAGTGCAATTATATTAATAAATTATTTTCTTTTGATCTTCTATAAACATAAGAATACTTTGAGAACAAAATATTATATTACCTCACCCATGACATCAGAAACAAGGATATCATCCTGTCTGTAAATTTCTGTGTTAAGATCCTGAGGCATTCCCGCTTTATCCAACCAGTCTGAATAGATTGTTTCCATGGTAACTCCCTGATCCCTGTTGAAAAAAGAAGTGAAAGTATTTTTAACTTTTCTATGATTACCAATGTAATGATGAGGATTAACATTACGATGATCAAGGTTGGGAAGAGGAGAAGGAGAATAATGATAATAATGATGATAATGGAGATGATGATGGTGATGGTAAATATTTTGTTGATCATTTAATGATATTTACATATAATGCTGAAGTTGATGATGCAGGAAACATAGGTGTTGGAGCAAGTGGTTGTCACAGTGGCGGAAGCGGTGAAGGTGTTAGTGGTGGTTACGCTGACAGTGTTGGTGGTAGAAGCGATGATGGTGATGATGATGCTGATACTGATGATGATAATGGGAAAGCAATGATATAATCCACAACTTTTTAATGGTAAATTGCCAGTACCACATAACTATTATTAGAATATTATTATTACATCTATTAATCCACAATTTTTAATGGCAAATTGCCAGCACCACCTAACTAGTATCAGAATATTATTATTACATCTATTAATCCACAATTTTTAATGGCAAATTGCCAGCACCACCTAACTATTATCAGAATTTTAATATTACAGGTATTGTTAGTTTGTCTGATGTCTTCATATGAATGATATTTAGTGTGATATAGAGACCAATGATTTAATTTAAAAATATGTTTGAATGTTATATCTTAATAGAAAATGTAAGTACTTGTATATGAGAATTCTTCAAGGTGTACTTACTTTAGTTCAGGATACTCATCAAAGAGGAGTTGGAAGATATCCTTTGATAGCACTAGTTGCCCATGGCAACGCATCACATAGAGGTTGATGAAATGCAGTGTCTTCTCCATGGATAGATGACTAGCAATGTGTTGGAGTAGAAAATAACCCTGTGTAAAAGGAGGACAATTCAAATAGATTAAAAATATGTATATATATAACTATATCACTATTCCAACTATTACGCTGTCATCATTATCATCATTGTCATTATCATCATTATAATAATAAAATAATAAAAATAGATGCAATCTTATAAAACGCACATATCCACTTAGCAAAGTGGTCAAGGCGATTTGCATTATTATTACCCTGGATTTAGCCTGGGGTACACCAGTACACATGGCATTTCAAGGAACAAAAATTCCTGCCTGATACCCATTCACCTCACCTGGGTTGAGTGCAAAACAATGTGGAATAAAGCCATGGGTGGGATTCAAATCTTCAACGCTGTCATCTAAAGGTGACCGTCAGAACCACTACTCCACGGCCCCTCCACACGGGCTCATCATCTTCATCACCTATACCATCCTAGCCGTAAAACTTCCAAATTAGGGCTGCTTAAATCAACACCATCAACTCCATCACTATCAGTACTGCCATTACTAACTATCATAAACATTTCCACACCATCACCAATATCTATCTACTTTCAGATACTAGTTGTGCATATTATGTAGAAAGCATTTATAATGGTTAAGATGATTCTTCACAGAGCCAACATCACCATTATCACCATTAACACCACCATCACCACTACCAGCACTACCACTACTATATGTATCATCATTACCACCTGGCCCACCACCACCACCCCACTAAGTTGTTTTCCTTAAGGTAATGCACTCACTTGTAGAAACCATTTATCAGGGTTGAATCCATTCTTTACAAAGCAATCACCACCACCACCAACATCCAACCACCACCTTTGGGAGTGCCAACCCCACGGGTCAGGACTAAGCAGGCGCCAAATTTAAGCTGATATCTGCTTTTGCTTGTCAGCCCCTTTCAGCCCCCCCCCCCTTCGGGAATGCAAAATTTGCTGAGAGGAGCCGTAAATTGGAGGTGATGACTACCACCACCACCATCATCACCACTACCAGTACTACCATCATTACCACAACCACAATCATGCTATTCACCTTCAGGTAGTGCACTTGTAGAAACCATTTATCAGGGTTTAGACCATTCTTTACAAAGCCGACATCACCACCATGACCATCATCCGACCTTCCTGGCCCATCTGCCATAGGCCTCATGATTTGGAGCTCAGATTCAGTATTCTCCAGTTCTGACTTCAGTGCCTGGTACCTGAGCAGAGCNATGCAAATCCTTGGCAATCCTTGACAGGAGATTTTTCATCTGTAGCCTAATTGTTAGAGTGTCTGTCAGGTAACTTTAAGGATTTGGGCTACAAAACTTGATAGAGCAATCTAAAAACTCTGACCAATTTGGCTTTGTGCTAAGTGCTGAGGTTTTTTTAGAAAAAATGGGGAAAGTAAGCTACCAGATGACTTTTCCCTCTGCACTACTCCTACTTCATGAAAGTCTCCTAGATTCATGTAGCCATGTTATATCTAAGTACAAAAAATAGATGGGCGTCACTTTTAATATGATTTAAGTTTAATGAAATTTAAAAGAATTTATTCAAACCAGTCAGAACAGGAGTGTGCATTACAAGGCTTCTCACCAGCAACAAGCAGTCGTTTTCTAACACTTACAATTATAGCAACAGTCAGTGGAAATGCTTTTCAACCAATCAAAATCAAGGATTTCATAGGATTAGTCAGCAATGACTTATCGTTGCTGGAGAAAAGCTTCATGAAATGACCCTCTAGAATGCACAGTACAAACAAACACAAACAAAAAGCATGAAACATAATAGATATCTAAAAATGACAGGTTTGGGACTTCAGAAAAGTGTACATGTAGCTTGTAATCAGAGTCCCCTGATATAACTAATATTCCTACAATCGTATATGGGAAGGCATTTCGTTCTCTTTATTATTCTAGTTAAATCCTAAACATAACTCACATTCTGAGCCATCGATGAATCGGATCCTCCATGAATGTGACAAATCCCTCGCTGAGCCACTTCTCCGTCCAATCACGTGCTCCAATCAAAACTACATACAGTTCGCCTACTACCTCTCTTAAATCTTTACTTACATCTGTCTACTCCAGTTACCCATGCCGACTTGCTTCTGTTGACTCTGGTCGACTAGTTGAACACACAATACTCCATACTTTAACCCAATGACTACCAAACTCTGTCATTCCAATAGAAGTTGTGCAGGAGCTTTCCGGTTCCAGAAGGTAATCAGTTAATAGAAAACATAGCATTCTATAGTAACATTATTTTGCATGTTAAGAGTTAAATCCCAAAACATCACTCACATTCTGAGCAATTGCATGGATCGGGTCCTCCATGAAGGTGGCAAATCCCTCACTGAGCCACTCCTCCGTCCAATCACGCGCTCCGATCAGAATGCCGAACCACGAATGGCTGATCTCGTGGGCAAGACGAGGCAAGAAGCTGCCATCACCGGAGAGGAGGGACTGAGAGAGAAAGATCAGGCTTGGACTGGGCAAGACAAAGAAATATAGACAATCAGGTTAAAAGATAATTTAAATTGTAATTACAAGGGCGCTTTTTACATTTTCTGCCTGAAAAAAAGGCCTGTGTAATACTTTTTGCAGGGATATTTTGGAGCTAACAGGGGCTACTTGTAAAGTTTAGATGTCCTATCGCCCTTTGCCCCTGTATAATTTCCATGTAGTAGACAGATCTGTAAAATAGTATAGAATATAAGAGAAAATCCAACTTCAATCTAAATATTATGATATCACAAGCACTTTATCAACATTTTTCATACAATTGCGCAACATTTTATAACCTCTTATAGATGGTTGTCACCAATTTGATCTTAGGTCGCGTAAGACTTGACCGTACAGTCATCTATTAAATTGAAAATGAAAGTCTACAGATTTTCTGTGAGTTATTGAGTGTATGTGCTTCCACTAACCTGTAAATATGTTACTTACAAACACTAGTTGTTATTCATTATAGTTGGCACAGAACGTCTATGTGTAACAATCACATAACCATGGTGTGCACCTCCATTAAATTTAAAATTAGCCGAAAAATAAATGCAGAAGGAAAAGAGATGAAATAGATATGAGGACTATTTCCCTTCTTTCTTTTGCTTGTGAAGTCACAACTGAGAGGCAAGGGCAATTGTTTTACATGCCAGGACACTGAAATGTAAGAACCAAGAAGCCTCTATTTTCTTTTCCTGGAAATTTCTAAAACTGTTTGGCCCCCATTCAAGTCCAATACTAAATATGCAGATGGGAAACTAACGAAGAAGGTTTTTATGATGACCTAATCTCACCTTGCTATTCCTAGACTTGCGAAGCATCGAGGCAAGATGAGGACATCTAGACGTGAAAAGGGGTGTGACCCTAGAAGGCTAAATACTGCACGAAGGCATCGTGGTAAGTAGGAGGAAAACTCCTTCACAGCATCGTCTAGGAGGGATGGTGAGGCAATGATGCGGGATGGGATGATTGGCTGATCGCTGCGGTCGATTCGACATGGCCAGTCGTCGTGGTTGCATTGAGTTTGAGAATGTGGCCTGCAATGAGGATGTATAGAAACTATGATTTATTTGATCCTGAATGGAATTAAGGTAGGCATGAATATAAATATGGCAATAAACCTAGGTGCGAAACACTTAATTTAACAAAACAAAACCGCATTGCTTTGTTACCCAATTAGTACCATTTTAAAGGGGCGACTAACCAGAATAATTTAGATTTCCTTCATTTATATTTTATTAGGAAAATGAGACTCATGAGCCAAAGACTAGCTTAGAATCCTTTCAGGTTGCCTTTCACAGGCCTACCAGCGTTGACATGCCTAACATTTGGAGAAATAGACAGAAGAAAAAAGTAGGAAAAAGGTAGAAAGGAGAAGTGCTCCAATTTGCAAATGAACTGCTATTTAAACAGGGAAAACATAAAATGTGCTATGCTAATTCCATTTACGTTTATTTTCATAACGCTCCCTCACATCTCCGCGAATTTAGGTGGACAAAGGCTAGCAAATCGGAAAAATATGGAAGCTCATATGTGCATATCTATAGGATGAGAAGGTGAGAAATTGAATAACTCGCCTTCACGCAGTATGCACAAGCATCCACTTTCTTCCAATTTTTCAGCCTTTGTCTGCTTTGTCAAAAGACACAGGGGAAGAAAGATCCCACCTTTTTTGTGCTGCATTGCTTTCCATCATGGAAAACAAATGATTCTTGGTTGGCTGCCATCCACCTTCAGGCTGTGAGACTGGTACATTGTAACATCTCCATTTTCCAATGGCCAAGGTAACAATAGAGCTGGGTTGTAGCATATCGGTGTAGTGGAGAGTGGACACTATTCCTAGATAATGGATGAAATTTTGAAGACAATCCTCGGATGTTATTTTTACTTGGGTGCAATTGCCATTTATTATATTTCAATACTGTATAACCTATGATGTGTTTTCAAAACGGGATTGGAAAAAAGCATGATCATTATCGGTCCATGGTTGCTAGCTACAGAGACAAGTGTGTGGCTGAAAACTTGCAGATTGCCTAGGTTCAATCTGCTGTACCTTGCCTTGTGAATTCAGGTCATATATGTTTCAGCCAAGGGTTTGGAAATAAATGTATAGTATTGATCTTCAGCAATGTTATTCATCACCTTAAACCTTCCCAATTTCAACAGAATCTTTCAAGTCCCATCTGAAAGTACATCTGTTTTCACCTGACTAATTATTTCATTCCTTATATTTTATTGTGCTGCAGTAAAAATATTCAGGAAATTCTTGAGTAATGTTTTTTACTCTCTATCTTCTTTATGTTTTCACTATGTGTTTCTTTGTTTTTCTTTGTTTCTAAAGCGCCATGAGCACCGTGAGATGGACAAGTGCACTGAAATAGCCAACATTATCACTATCATTATTATCATTATTTAACCACTTGGTCACAACACTCCAAAATATCTGACTTTAAATGTTGGTAATACTATCTACCTTCTCTATTCTCAAGCACTCTGCCTTCTTCATCACCACTCATGATAAACAAGAATTCCTCTGGAGCATGTATGATAGCCTGCCAAGTTGCCATGGCGCCAGGCGGCTCTTGGCACGGGAAGAGAGATCGGTTGTTGATCCATGCTCCTTGGGTGAATACACAGGGGCTAGCAATAAATAAGATACAGTATCAAAGCGATATTCCTGAATGCTGTCCACAAGTCCATACTATCAACATTATTAAATAACATTATTATTGGAATGTCATCAAAATTGAATTTGGTTTTTGTTTGTAGATTAATATTATTATGTTTGTTTCTTACCAATGGTAATATTTTGCAAATACATATAAAATCTATGAAATGTATGTTAATGGTTAGATTAGTCATTTATCCGGGGCAGCAAACTGAATTATAACATAGCACCCTAAAACACTTTGCAATCATTTGTGAATTAAACACAACTTGGTACATCCTTTGAAAAGGACAACATCTCACCTACCATCCTGGTCTACATACCAAGTGAGCGACGTAACAGAAAGCCATGTCTGGTAGCGGATGCACAGACTTTCCTTTGAATATGAAACAACTCACCTCATATTCTGTATGTATCGGAGGGTCTTGTTCTGCAGTGGATGCATACAGTGGCAGAAAAATTTGATCAGCTGTGTGTTTCCTAACTTCCTTATGAAATACAATTTTGAAAATTGGTAGGCTTGTACATATGGCAGTGTAGACCGATAAAACGGGTCTTTTTCGATCAGGATTTGCTCCGCTGAGGCTACCGCCTGGCTACGCATCGATAAAACGGGTCTTTTTCGATCAGGATTTGCTCCGCTGAGGCTACCGCCTGGCTACGCATGCACCACCAAAGGTCAGAAATCGTTAAAAAAACCCTCCGTGAGAGTCAGATTTTTCTGTCTAATGGCAGTGCTGCACAAGTGAGTATACATGCATTTGGCACTGCTGCATACATCAGTACATATGCATGTGGCATGTTATGGGTTAAATTTAGTCTTAAAATGTAAATAACTCACCTACCATCCTGGTCTACAGCCCAAGTGAGTGACCGGCCAGAAGGTCTTGTCCTGTAGTGAATGCATACTGCAGCAGGAAAGTCAGCTGGATCAGAGACCCCATTCTTCCAAATCTTCAAGCACCAGGGTTCCACTTTGAACCCCAACGGCATTTTCTTCATCTTCTGACATGAGAGGAATCTCTCCCTTCTAATCTCATATTTCCCTTGTTGAAAGCATAGATTCTCTGACAAAGAATGTCCAGCAGTTCCGTCTTGAGTGATCGAGTCCGCAGCCGAGGTCTGATTATCATTAGTCCGTGTGTAAGATTTCCTCTCAGATTCAAGACATTGGTCTGAGCTCCCTGCCCAAGGTTCTAAAACTTCTCCAGAAGAACATGAGTCGATTACTCTAAATTTGCTTTTGTCAATAATTATTTCTTCTACTGATTTGACATCAATATCACAACAATCTAGCACCATTACAAAATCTTTAGCCTGTTGCACAAGTTCTTTGCTGGAAGACAATCCTGTTACATCTTGTTGAGAGGTAGAGTTAATATTGCTTTCTTCTTCAAAATCATCAACATCATTTCTCTTCTCCAAAGAAACAGCTAGGGTACCACCAAAGGCTTTGCCTTGAACCCGGTCTTGGATCCAGCCATGGCCCTTGCCACAGATACCATTCGATATCAAGCATGATTCAGATGCAGTCACATAAGCCTTAGTTCTTGGGGACACTGGCTGCTCAAAAGAATCTACTGTAGGCCTACTCCTGGCAAAGTTATTTGGTTCAAGCTTGATCCTTTTGCAACCGTTTAGCAATGAAGAAGAGTGCTGCGATGCATCACTCGATTGTGTAATGAACTGGTCCAGATCTACCCCATTAGCTGGTACAAGGGCCACATCTTTCTTTCTCCTTGATGTAAGGGGCTGTTCTAAGAATATAGTTGTACTCCCAGTGAATATTTTGTCATTGAGGTTGACCTTGAGATCTAGCAGGTAGTGTTTGACCCGGATGTCATCGATGTTGGCCATTAAGGGGAGGTCATTGGAGGTCGCCTCCAGCCCACCAGGGTCAAAGTTCCACATTTTTGACGGATTAGATTTTTGCTCCAAGAGCCTAATTAAGGCATTGCAATCCAGTCTGAAAATTGAGAAAGAAAAAAATACCCCCAAAATACTCTCTGCGATTGAATGAATCATTTGACAAAGTAGGTAAGATAATGTATGTTATCAATAGAAGAATTTTAGACAAAGTAAATAGATCACCAGGCAAAGGCTAACAATAACATAATTAGGCTTGTGGTTACATATTTGCTCAGGCATAATTTTAAATGCTAAATATGGCTACTTCTATCATCAAGATAATGCTTGGTTAGACATCGTTAGCTTGTGTAGTGTTACTTTTGATTAGCTTCAGTTTATCTTCAATGTTTTCTTTATAACACGGGTCTTCATCATACAGCAGGTTATTTATTGGGACCGAAAACTCTGGATTTGTCTCACTCTAAGTTCTTATGGCATGCTGTTCTTTTTATAATTTACTAGAGGTTTCGGATGTTGTCGCACGCAATTTCTTGTGGAGTTTGTTGAGCTTGTCGAGCGTTACAAAAAATATATCAAATATCGGTTGGTCTTAAAATTAAATCGTGCATCATGATCATAATTTCATATTATATTATGGGTCAAAATGTATTTATTGATCAGTGATTGGTTAAAACACTTTCACGTGATTGAATATAATTTCGACTAGTTTTGGAACTTGGCCCAAAAAAATATACTAGGTGAGAAAATGACGTAAGTTCATGACGATATTTACGTCACTACTTCACATAGTAAAAATATGGAGGGAAATTACGTCACATTCGCGACGGTTCAACATGAACTTTTGTGTGCGATCAGTGTGTGCGAACTTCACCCGCGAGCNGAGGCTGTTCTAAGAAGATAGTTGCACTTCCGGTGAAGAGCTTGTCATTGAGGTCGACCTTGAGATCTAACAGGTAGTGTTTGACCCGGATGTCATTGATGTTGGCCATCAAAGGAAGGTCATTAGAGGTCGCCTCCAGTCCACCCGGGTCAAAGTTCCACATTTTTGACAGATTAGATTTTGGCTCCAAGAACCAAATTAAGGCCTCCCAAGTTGAGTCTGAAAAAAAGAAAAAAAAGATACTCTCTGCAAGTGACTGAAATACTTACAAAGTGGGAAACAAAGGATAATAGGAGAATTTTGAACAAAGCAAATAGATCATGACAGGCTAACTTTAAGAATATAAGAATTAGGCTTGTGGTAACATATTTGCTCAGGTTTAATTTTTTATGCCAAATATGGCTACTTCTCCCATCAAGATAATGCTTGGTTAGACTTTGTTAGCTTGTGTAGTGCTACTTTTGCTTAGCTTCAGTTTAACTTTAATGTTTTCTTTATAATACGGGTTTATTTCATACACCAGGTTATTTATTAGGGCCGAGAACTGCTCTGGATTTGTCTCACTCGCAGTTCTTATGGCATGCTGTTCTTAATTACTAGAGGTTTCTCACAAAAAGATATATGACAGAGCCAATGTCTAATTGACTACATTATTTTCTGAGAGACAGACACTACATTCAAAGCCAAACATCATTCAGAAGTAGAGACTGATTATAACTGGATCTGGAATATTTTGTGATTGGCATTGGTGCACCGACATGATTGGTTGCAATTTTAGGCTAGTATTTTGACTAAGGGGGTGTTGCTCAAAATCAACTGCAAATCAATTTCAACTTTGCAAATGGTAACGCGCATTTTCAATCGCACATGTATGCGCATTTAACAAGACGCGCATGAAACAGTGATTTTGATTGGCGCATTCCGATCAACTGCAACTTTTGAACAACACCCCCTAACCTAAGCCTAAGGCTGTTTTTAACATAATGAAATAATATCGTCGCATACAACATAGCTTCAAGTACAAATAGACAGAAAATTCATCGTTTTAGATGAGGTTCTCAACCATTTCTGACATTAATACGACGGTGGAAGTCTCCGACTATTAGTATTATACCATAGGCACTGACCATGCTGACGGCTTAACCAACGTACGGGACTGTACTGTTAGTGAAATTTAGTTGAGTTGCGTTTATTTGGCTT
>BQKZ01009828.1:1462-13378 GCA_036244855.1 Temnopleurus reevesii | reverse complement strand
TGATATTTCCACCACCCATCTCATTAACAGAGACACCAGGATCGCACAATTGTGACCACCTATTCTCTGGCTAATGAGCTCCAGGATCGGGAATTGTTAGAAGTGGGACATCCTAACCCCCTAAAACGAAGATGTTCTTGCAAATTATTGGCAGCCTTCTTAATTCTAGTAAAAGTTACACCAGCTGTGCCTAAATCATGAGTGGGACCCCCCCCCTGTTCTATTGAAAAAAATGCTATCAATGCAACTTCCAGTGACCAAAGATGTATTTATTATAACTGCTATTTCCACCACCCATCTCAATAGCAGACACACCAGGATTGCATGATGGTGACCACCTATTCTCTGGCTAATGAGCTCCAGGATCAAGAATTGTTAGAAGTGGGACATCCTAACCCCCAAAACGGACATGATCTTGCAATTATTGGCAGACATCTTAATTCTAGTTAAAGGTCCATTAACTATATCCAAAGCATAAAAAGCACAATGCAGTTGTGACCAACGATTACCTGGCTGTGGGAGGAGAATAGACTTTTTATTTGGATTTGGATGGTTGATTTTAAGTGCGTAGCATTCAAAACTATATAGATTTGTTTACATCACAGGTAACTGTATCTCCGAGTAAAATGACACCAAGATCAATCAATTTGGTGCAATTGAAAAAAAATCTCTTTTTGCCCAAGTTCTGCCTCTAATGGTCATCCATAGGAGTTTGTCCGATGCATCAGTGAATCCCATTGTTGCCGTAACAATGGACAAAGTATCACAAGCCTTACACGCTAAAAGTCATTTCTCATCTGCCGCTGAAATATATACGACATTTGAGATTGACGGATTTTCAATAAATGGGCACAGAAACAAAATTACTCAATGATCATGGTGTCAATCTTTTCGATAATAAATGCTCTCGTCAGTGATGCAAGAATAAATAACAAATTTTGAAGGAAAGTCACATAAAATTCACTGTTCCGCTTTTTCTGGAGCACCCAGTATAATATAGTAGTAATAATGATTATTAACAGAGTAGTAATTATATAGCTGTACAGCAATTTTGCAGCATTAAAGAGGAACTACACTCAGAGATTAAATTGCTATCATTAAATGAAGAAAAATAAGATGAACAAACTGTGAAAATTTGAGCAAAATCGGATAATCCATTCAAAAGTTATGAATTTTCAAAGTTTTGATTTACACCCCTCATGGGCTCCTTAAATTGGCAAACGCACAGGCACAAAATGGCTGCCAACATGGAGAACTCTCCATTCGCTTTGTACACAAAATTTCACATTTTCCTCTTTTTCCAGAAAAGTAGACAAAATTTTGTTTCTTCGGTTAAATATATTATAGCCACATCAATTCTGCAAGCATTCCAGAAAGAACAGGGTTGATTCCTCATTTGAAATATGATATTGATCCATTTTCAATAAATTTATATGCAAAGTGAATGAAGAGTTCTCCATGTATGACATCACAGATTATGTTAATTAGCTATACGCGTGCCAATTTAAGGATGCCCAGCACAGGTGGAAATGATAACTTTGAATATTCATAACTTTTGAACGGATTACCCAAATTTGCTCAAATTTTCAGTTTGTTCATCTGATTTTTCTTCATTTACTAACAGTACATTATTGTCTGGGTGTAATTCCCCTTTAAGATAGAGCTAAAACCAAGTTAGTATTGTGTTAATCACCAGGTAGACAAATTTCATTGGCTTGCTTCCATGGCAGCAATACTGGCCATCATCTCCTTGGCCCGAACTGGTATAGCCTCTTTACCTTTGATGCCATACACAAAAATTCTGGATGAAGCTGAAAATCCAAACAGCTCGTCTGCATACTTGATGTTGCAAATGTAGTGCAGTTTGAAAAGGGTATCTACTGCCTATGTTACATCACTTGGGCAGGGGAAAGCATGGTTATCGATGATCACAAAGAACTGTGATGGATTATGCTTAGGACCAATACCCAAAAGGTACGGCTGGCTTCTCTTCTTCACAGTTTGTTCCTCTGCGAGATGGGTTTCCACACTCGTTCCAACCTAAAGGATAACACAGATAAAAGAAAACAAGCAAATACATCACTCAAATCCTTGCAAAAAGAAAATAATAAGACCTTGCCTTTTTTATCACAAAACTGCCACATAAATCAACTTGACCAGATTATCTCCAACCATGGCAAATCCAGTAATAACTTTCTAAAAAAAATATATGGGAAAAATTAGTTCCCATAACTTTACTTTTATTTTTTTGTATTCCCTCTTGGAAATATTTATGGTATCATTTTAACCCCTAAGCTTCAATGTATTTGTATGAATTAAATGAAAGTGATTGATTTTTGCCTAGAGGGACATGTAAACATAAGCATAAATCCCTTTTCACCCCTGCTGTTGGCTCATCATAGAGCAATGTACAGAATGGCAGAGACAGATCTACATTGACTTTGTAGAGTTTGAAAAGGCCTTCGATAGCCTTCGAGAAAGCCTTTGGAACATCCTGAGAATGTATGGAATTCCACATTGTATTATATGAAATATGAAATATTTCATTTTTTTCTCGTTATGATGTTAAATTAAAACTGATTCCTCCCTAAACATGTGGAATATGTGTTGTTGTAATGTAAGTGTGATTCAAGGAAGAGCGCCCTTATCGTTCAATCTGCAAAATTAATCATATTTCATATTTCATTTAATAAAAAAACAAGAGAAATAGTGATTTCGTGACATCATCAGCTATCTCGTTTGCATATCCATGAGTTGTGCATATAATTGTTTTGTGAAAATAGGCAAAACTTCAAAATGCCATAACTTTCTAATTTTACATTCTTTTTTAATGAAATTTTCAGCTTTATGCTTGTTAGAGGTATAGAGCTTTTGGGAGGTCAAAATTAATCATCTTTATCCTCAAATTGGCAACATTTATTATTTTTCTGAACTCTTACATAGTTGTGAAAATATAAATATCGATATAACACGAACCAAAACATATTATGAGAGGAAAATCAAAACAGAAACTGCCAATTTGAATGCAGAAATATTGATTATTTGATTTTTATTGCGTTGCCAATTTACTGAGTGCAAAGATCAGTGAAGTTCAAATTGTTCTTATTTGAAAATGCAACATCATGTGGCATTGAAAATAGGCTCAGAATTGTCAGTGAATTTTTCTCTCTCTACTCGTGTTTCATATGCAATGCCTAGCTTTCTAGATCTCTAGAAACTGCCAAAACGTCACATAAATGTGACACTGTACGTCATGGGTTAATTTTACTCTATTTATTTAAATAAACTTGATATTCGTGTGGACTTGGCCTTTAAGAATAATGAACCAATAATAAGCTTTCCATCAACTCAATCACATGATTGAAAAGCGTTTTCATGCCTAAATTAGTGTAACACTCTAGCATTAATTATCATATCATGTATAATATCATTTCTATGCAAAATCAATTTACTACAGGGGAAAAAGATCAAATCTCACTTGTAGCTGGTCCATTGGGCACAATGTCCTCATCACTGTCGTCAACTTCTGCCTGGGCTTTCCTTGAACAGATCTCTGACCAACTGCTGAATCTTAGGTAGTCTTGATATTTTGGCAAGTTTCACTATATGGGGACAGAACCTTGTCTCCCATGTTGGTATCATTTTGTTGGAGCTCTCAGGATGTAACAATTTGAACTCCTGCTGAAGCTGTTGAGGGGAAAGAATAAAAACGTTATACACCAATGACATGTCTGTCAAAATTGCAATATATTTTATCAGGAAATTTTCATAAATTTATAGATGCACTATAGTCCCAATCTATCAGGTGCCACTCGCAGAATCAATTTTCATTCATGCTTGGGTAAACCAACTGTTTATGTTCAGGGCATTTTTAACGCCTTGCGAAAAAATGAACATGAGACGATTTTAAATAACACCCTCAAAAAGAAATTTCTCTTATCCAGTTCCGGTTAATTGAATTTCTCTCCCCTCCGCGCAGTTGCTTAAAAGCAGCCGTAGGGTCTACAGTCGCAGAAGCTCCGCGTAGAGTTGCGTATAGATCCAGACTACGCAGTAAGCAACTCTACGTTACGTAACTCGATCTGGTTCTGGTGGGTAACCTCAGCTCGGATGTAACAATAACATGCAGGCAATTGCGCGTGGATTTCGGTGTGAAACCCCTTGCATTGAGTGTGATTGCGGTTTGCAATTAATCAATTATGTGCAGAGGTGGTATAGACCCTACCTCTTGTCTTTAGACTTTAATTATAGTTGTAGCATCACAAAAGAGGGCCCTGAATTTTCTCTTTCCATATAAGGCCTAACAGTTAGACTACATTATCAAACCAAATTTGCAGTAAAATTTAAATCAGATCACATTTTTCTCAGAGGCTGAATATGCTAAATGTCCCGCTTCATTTGGAGTTTTCAGACCGTTGACTAAGTCCTCCCTACACTGCGGACCCCTCCGCGATGCGGAGCCCGTAGCAGGCCTAGGGTTAGTCCTCCCTCCCTGTGCCTGTGCAATCATGCTGCCAACACAGCGCGACCCGCGCTAAAGTAAAGCCACTGTACTGGGTGGCTTGCATAGCATTGACTACACAGTGTACGGTATACCGGTACTGTAGACCGGCTCAGGCTACAGCAATGCAGCCGAACTGTTAGTGTTACTTCACTAACAGGTCCAACTATTGAACTAAAATAAAACGATCGAGTGTTCAACCTCATCATAATTTCCCAAACTCTTCAAATTTACCTTGATAGACATTATACATTATACTTTTCAATTCATCACATATACGCCAGTCATGACTAATTTGTTTGGTAAAAATTGTGCAATAAAATTGTACCGAGAATCCAGGGATGGGGGAAAAAGTGTACGAACAGTTAGCACTGTATACATAACATATGCGCCGGGCAAACCGACAGCAACCCGAAGCAAACTGAGGTATATTAAACGCAGTATTTCAACCACGTCCCCTTATTTTTTTTATAACAAACAAAGAATAAAAGTAGCAACTTTTATATAACTATCACATAATTAAATTAAGAGAGGATACTTACCATTAAAACCGCAGATTACGGCCGATAGATTTGATCCTGGGCTTCCCTCCCCTGGCTAGCTGGATTCTGGAACCAACCCACGCCAATGACGTCACTGACATCAAACTATGGACCAATCACATTGCATCATTACTTACCATTTACCAAAATGTTAAAATGCCTTTCAAGAAATCGTCAATCGGTCGTTTCGGGAAGTCCAGGCCCGCGGAAAATAACATTTAGTAACATTTGAAAGTGTAATATAACACTTGCTGATTGCAACACTCTGTAAATGTTAAAATTTAACATTTGATTTTTTAGCGTGAATATCAGCCCAAGAATGTCATCTAATTCTGACAAAAGCATGGAACTACCAGGCCCAACATCAAGTGATTCAAGGGGCTGGTTGGATTGCAAATGGAATGTATGTGCTGTTTGATGTCTTTTGGCAAGAGACTTACATATATTTTTGTAATTGCGAACAGAATCTGCAACACGGCCAAAATAGTCATGTTTTGCCTCATATCTCATACACCACACATGTATTAGTGGTCCTACTTCTTTTAGACAAGTTGGGTAATGCACCATAAAATGATGCTTTGGCAAAAGTCGTTTGTGTGGAAAAATTGTTTGAAAATGCCTGTGGTGATCATCTATGAGAACACGTAACTGGGCTATCAGACCTTCCGTTAACTGAGGTGAAAAAATGATGTCCATACACTCCAATAATTTCAGAAGCAATTCCCAAAATGCGTCTTCTTCCTCAATGTCATGGCCAATAATAAACGGCAGGTTTCTGATCAAGCACCAAGTTTGCATTGCTTTCTGGCCCAGAGCATTACCAGCTGTTCCCAGCTTAATATATGATGGTTTATTCTTGCGATCTGTGAAACTAATACATTGACTAGCAACTCTCTGGTTCAAGTTTTCTTCACTAAAAAGTGGTGGCTTCGTTTCAAAGATGAAATGCTCGAGGATAAGCTTCAGTTCATACTGCACAATACCCTCTAACATATCATGCATGATATCAAGTGAAAAATTAGACAAGACATGAAAGTAAATACAATCATTTAACACTGTTTGTTGCTTTACTCCAAACACATGAGACTGATTATTCTGATTGCCAGCTTCCTCTAAATTTTCTTCATATGACTGCTTTGTACGTAACTGCAATAAACTCTCTTTGAATATGTGCTGTGCCTCTTCCTTGCTAGTTAGACATAGCCGACAGTAATAGGTTGCAGAAAAACTTTCAACAAAGCCAAATAATGAGTTGGCCCCAAGATTATCTGCACTTATTTGAGTGATTGTTCCTTTTTTTACGTTTCCATCAGGAAGGGTGATACCAACTAATGATAGAATGTTTATATCCTTTACAATATGTTTGAATATAGCACTGAATCCATACTTCTTGACATCTTCTGTATGCCACAGAGCAACAAGGTGAATATTCATAAGACTTGAATTATACTTTGGTGGGAGATTTTTCAGGACAAAGTAGAATGCCCCTAACTTATGAATTTTTGTTTTAGAACCAATTGGATTTACAGTTTCAAAGTCATCATAAAAGCAGTGAAGTTGAAGGGCATTTTGGTCTTCCTGGAAAAGTGCATTTTTCTGAAATTGTGCCCCATCACAAAAATCCCGCATTACATTATCATGACTCATGTGATTATGAGTAACAAAATGTAATATATCTTCATTGCGAAGGAGTTCTTTTAAGGTTTCCAAAATAGGAATGTAAACAAAGGTGTCATCAACAGGGATCTGCTCATATTCCCTTGTTTCTTTATTCAGACGACTATCATAGCGAACACCTAACTTAATTTCTTGGGGTTTAACTTGTCCAAGACTATCACAATATTTCATACGTTTATACTCTGAATCTAAATGTTCAAAAGGCTTTTCCAACATGTGTAGATGTGATTGAATTTCCTTGTGGACATCAGAATCTAGGGGCAAACCATGCTTTAAAAATGAAGTGGTAACTGCTGCTGATGCACTGCTTATTACATCACCAACAATCATGCTTGCTGACTCAACAATATCATTAACACTTTTACCAGAATATGCACTGTTACAAGAAAATTTTGATACTAAATTTGAACAACATCTCCTCAACTCCTCTGCTGATAAACCACTGACATGATCATCATTATCAGAATCATTATTGGAAAGGTTAACCTGTTCATTGGAATCAGAGTTATCTGTATCACTTCCAAGGGGCCCTACTTGATGACCAGAATTTTCAGCTTGGAAAAGATCCTCCTGTGGGTCTATTATTGATGCATGCGAATTTAAATGTCTGCGAAAGCCACTAATAGTACAAAACGTTCGCACACAGGCTCCTTGTCCACATATAAATCTGGATTTTGCTCCATCATACAGCCCATGTTCTAGTCTTAGGTGCTGAATCAACTTCCCACTGTTTCCAACCTCTTCTTTTCACTTGAAGCAATGCATAGTCTACGATTTGCATAACCTAGACCTCATTTCCCTTACTTTTGGGGATTCTCGTGAGATGCCAATGTCTATCCCATACACGGCTGTCTGAAGGAACGTATAGAAGTTATGAAGAGGCTTGCTGTATTCCAGCCCGAACACATAATGTGTCTTAAATAGCTGGTCCATGGCCCCTTCCACACTACGGACATTGCAGGGAAGCACCTTGTGGTCGACAATTATGTAGAACTTCTGTAGACGTCTCTTTGAGCTCCCAGTCACTAGAAGGTAAGGTTGCTTCTGAGTTTCTTGGCTGTTATCCAGGAATTCTTGAAGGCTTGCACCACTCTAGTAATTTAAAACACAAAAATTTGTGTCATTATACTACAAAATAAGACTACGCAATCCATGTCTTGGATGGTTCTAATTCTAGAAAGGCCTAGAATACAGTGCAAGTTTCACTTGACATCAAGATTTGATGAAGTTTCCCATTTACTTACTAATGAAGTCATACTAACATTAACACAATCTGCCTAGAAATAAAGGAGCAGGGTAATTTTTCAATTTTCCTTGACTGGTATAAATTTGAATGAATTAGTAGAATCAATGAATTTCTAATTCTATCTAAAAGTTTGGAAGCCCCATGAATCTTTATCAGTAAATTTTTGATTAAAAATTATGTCCACAAGCACACAGACCTGATACCTTGATCGAATGAGTTTTTAGTCCCCACGCAAACTTTGACCTGAACAATAGCTACCATCACTATTATGGTACTAACAGAAAAGACCCATGGAAATTTGGAATGATTCTTTGTAGTCTTTTATCCCTCCTCCTATCCCAAATTCAGAACTCACATCGTGGTGGAAGTATAAGCATGCAGAGGAGGTTGCAGGAAGCAGTGTTCCTGCTCTTCCTGCATTATCATGCCTCTTTCCCTTTTTGTTTGAAACAGAAAGGGGGGGGGGTGGCAAGAATTTATTTTTTATTCTCATTAAGTTGTGTCAAGTTAAATAAATAAAACAGAAAGGAAAGATTAGTTTTTAGTTTCTGATCTTTGAATGCATAATTATATGTAGGACCCGTTTCTCCAAGATAAGAAAGACTTTACGAACGACTTTACGTTCGACTGGTATCAGTTCTTACGCGCAACGCAGTATAATTATTACGCGTATGCAGCACAAGAACTGATACCAGTCGAACTTAAAGTCATTCGTAACTTTAAGAACGATTTGGTGAAACACCGCCCTGGTATCAATCTTTTCTCATAGTTTCCTTTTATATTCCCTTCTCTGATCCTGTCCTTCCCTTTTTTTCTCTCGATCTTTTATCACTTTATTTTCTGTTACCTCCCCCTTTCATCCCCCCTTACCTTTTTAATTCTTTCTTTCCTGTCATATTTCTTTCTTATTTTTGGTACCATTTTCTCTTTGGGAATATTGTTTATTTTTGTTTTTATCTCAGTTCATTCCATATATTTCCTTTCATGAAAAAATTATAATAGAGTTATAGACCTTGTGCATGTGACGTTGTAATCTTTTAGCGCCCTCCGTCAGAGGATATAGGAATAAGCAAAAACAGAGTTGTTAGAGATGCGCAAGCTGCAGATCAGCAACATGCAATCAATTGCTTCAGCCTCTAGGATGGTGTCACAATAACGTCAGTGCATGATAACCCATCATTATTTCCATTCCATGAATGGTCTCATTCTCTATGTACAAAATACCTTCTGAAACTGAATAAGATGCGACACAGCAGCTGGAACAGACATCTTTGATGAGCCGACTGATTTCCCCTGGTTAACTGGAGGTAACAAACACAGCAACAGCAGCAGGGAACATGTGCTTGGGTTCCAACCTGTGAGCATGTTGAATGAATTGTAGTATGCAAAAATATAAAGCATATGTTTCATATTCCATATTCTTATAGTATTACAATATATACAGAGATGACACAAAGGGAAGATAAAATTTCCTGAAACAGTCAGAATATTTCCTGAAAGTGACCTTTTGAAACATCTCACACGAATTCCCTGAAATCAGGAAATTTCCTGAAAGAGTGGCATCACTGAATATAGCAAATTGACAAAAATATATCAGTAGGCCTGTGTTCAATGGCTTATTTTATTTTTCAATGTGAAATAATGGCTTTAAAATGTACAACAGTTTGATGGGTCATGGGCCTCCTTAGGTGATGTACCAGATAACCCCACCGCATCGTATATGCATTATTTGATGTATATCAAGTCATACCAGAACTAGGATAAGGGATTTGGAAACTGTTTTCAATATGGTGAGATGCCACTGAGCCCTGGGTGCAGGTGCACTATGTGTGGCCCTTCAATCCTACTGACTCAGTTAAACTAAGTTCACTCATGGACCCTTTGATGGGGTGGTAATGCATGCATGGTGTACTATAAAAGGAAATTATAATTGCCTCACTCACTGGGCGTTGTGGCATGTGCCTGTAATCCAACTAACAGTGGAAGTTACAAACTGATTCAGCGGACCCCCGTTCGAAATTGAGTCCCGTCTTTCGGATGGTGACGTTTAAGGGCGGTCCCAGACATAAATAATCATATTCATTGATACACGTCTGCAAAAACCCAATTACACACACTACCCCTAAGGTTGTTTTTTGCCAAGTTTGGTCTAATCCCGATGCATTTCGAAGAAGATGGGTCTTTAAAATTTTTCATCATGCATGGTGAATGAATGATGAAAATCACATAAAAACTGAATACATACATTATCAATGGTTGGAAGCCCCTAAAAGCTAAGCCTTGGTAAACATAACTCCCACTTCTAATTTCAAAATCTACTTGTTTGATATCATTAGCGGCAAGGCATTTTTGTAGAAAATCTATAAGAAATACGAGTCCTGTGTATTTCGGTCTACGTTTAAGAATAAATTACAGATACATAAGTAATAAAGGGCAGCGGAAAGTTTTTAACTGAAGATGTGGGACATCCTGAAACAGGGACTTAACATTTACATCAGCGCATTACTCGTGAAAAAAGAAAATATGATGGGAGAAAAATTGGTCTCGCGGGCCTTCGGTCTCACAGGGCCTTGGTCAAGTGGGCGTAAACCGGAAAAACATATAGGAACAAGAAATAGAAACTGAGTCATGGATTTATTTAAATTCGGCAGGTATGTTTGATCATCTTGCCTTTATAACAAATACTATAAACTATTTAACATCGCATGTTGCTCAGCATCAACCTAATTAATTTTATCAGTAAAATGCACAAAAGGAATTACTGGTATGAATTCAGATTACCTTCTTTGTTCATGTCATCATTGTCATATGATGTGAGTAGTTCCATAGCTGTCAGGTTTCCCTTCAGCTGTCTTGCACAGGAAACAACCTTGGACTGAATCTCTGGCCATTTTTGAAGGAAGTGTGCATGGTTTTCAGGGAACAGTTGCTGGAAGTCTCCCTCAATCTGCAGTTTCAGGGAAAGCAAAAAATAAATAAACAATAACAAAAATAAGATAAGAATATAAAATAACAATACAAAAAATAGACAAAAAGAATAAAAAAAAGAAGACAAGGCATCAGCAATGTTGTGTCTTGCCCTTCTCCGAAGGCACCATAATCAAGATTAAGATATCTTCGAAGTGTACGTATCTACAAAGTATGTTTGCCATTGCAGCAAAAGGTAAACTTTCACATATGAACTCGAACCCTTGACCTGTCGATATGACCTCTGACAGCATTGCAACATGATGTTACCCCAAGTGCATCTATCAACCAGTTTGGTTGCTATTAAGACTATCTGTTGTTTAATGTAAAATACACTCTTGCATATAAACCGTAAAAATTGTGATTGACGAACGTTGTTTGAATCCCAGAAGTCTCACCGTCGTCTCCTAAAGGGCGAGACAAAGAGGGACTAGTCCTCCAAAAACATGCTTAACCACTTGGCTACTCATAGATATTTCGCACACTGAACCCCTCTGTGCTAAGGGGATTTTGCATACACAAATCCTATGCTAAAATCACATACATTCATTTTTGAATGAAAAATCAATATATCATTTCACATTATGTGGTAACTGCACCTATTTCTAAGGTATACATGTATATATACGGTATGTATGGGACTATATATATATATATATATATATACCACTAATTCCCACTAAAAGGGGAAATGGGGAAAAAGGCACACAAAGGGGGAAATTGTATAAAAATAAGCTTAACACACGCCAGGTGTATACTCGAGACTCGCCTGTGCCCTAAGTTGTAAGTATTTGAGTCTTTAAACATGCCTAATACAAAAATAATTTCTGAAGATTGTTAATAAAGGACATAATTTTTTCACCCCTGAAAAAATTTCCCCTTAGTGTTTTTTAACCCTGAGATGATCTATTAGTGGAAATTTACATATTTCACCTTTACAACGATAAAATGCCCTTTAGACCTTAGAGGCAGGCATTGTTATA
>BQKZ01009826.1:9944-20218 GCA_036244855.1 Temnopleurus reevesii | reverse complement strand
ACATTGCATACATTCAACGTTACTCGTTGTCGCACCAACTTGAAGGCCAACTCACACCTGTGCGTTTTTAGCCTGCGTCGGCCAAGCATTTTTGGAAATTAAAAACGCTTCCTGAACACACAGCATTACGCAGATCAGATGGTGCACTGACGTTAGGGTTGCGCTCAACGAGCGTACACCAAGCGTCAGTCTACCGTTTGACCTGCGTCTTTATGCGTCAAAGGAGCGTTTTTTTTTAATTTCCCAGAACGCTGGGTCGAAGCAGGCTAAAAACGCAAAGGTGTGAGTCAGCCTTGAGAAAGGAAATTCATGTATCCATCATGCATGTCATGCATGTGACTATTGTTTGATCTGCACCAATCCCACACAAATCTGCTTCATTCTCTCCATAAATCTGTACTCTTTTGAACGCCTATTATTCAAGTATGCGAGATATTTTAGCATAATAGGTGCACATAACATGATTTAGAATGGAAAACACATATACATGTACATGTTTACTTTAAAATGACATCTACGTTGCGTTGTATAGCATGGCCATTCTTACTTAGCATTGCCATTTTGTAAAACACATTTTGGCCGATAAGAAAAAGATCTAAAATGTGGCATATTATTTACCATGGTCTACGTTTCTATTAAATGAGTATATGATTTCCAGTTCAATAGAATGGGTTCTTAGAATGACCGAGAAATGATAATGTGCCATTCAATCAATTGGTTAACCCCATTTTAATTCAGTCGAGGACTATGTGTTCTAATAGCACGCACCTCTGCACATTCTCACTCAGCGCTCAATAATAATAATAATAATAATAATGAACGGCTTTTATATAGCGCTTATCAACTCTTTATGAAGAATTCTCTGAGCGCTCTACTATTGCAGCATTATTACCCTGGCTTTAGCCCGGCAGCCACTTCATTAGCGCACTTGGCGTTTCAAGGAATAAATATTCCTACCTCAACCACAGAGTCACAAACCCCTTTAATCTCAGTCTCACATAACCATCCGAGCTGGTGGCGCGATCAGAAGGGTATGCAAGACTCTGAGGTTGAGTGCGGTGTGGTTCCAGACCTGTGTGTTCAGGGCAAGAGCCGGTTCAGAGAGAACACAGAGTCCTCAACTGGACTACCCATTAGTTTGCGAACAGGGTCAGATCACTTTTAACGATAATAATAATAATAATAATAGATGCAATTTATATAGCGCACGTATCCACTCTGCTGAGTGCTCACGGCGCTTTACACTATTATTACCCTGGCTTTACGCGAACAGCACAAACAAATTTTCCCGCGCTTGAGACATAACGTTCTGATCAGCCCTTCCGTCCTCTTGCTTAAGTTCCGTTTTAAGCGGCTCACAGCGTTACTTTTTTCCCCAAAAATATGATTTCCTCAAAACTTTAACCATAGGATATGTTTATGATAGGTATGGAATTTGGAATTTATTCATTTGAACGTCATTGACATGTACAGCCAACATTTTGTTCTGATTGGAATTTGGAATTTGGAATTTATTCATTTGAACGTCATTGACATGTACAGCCAACATTTTGTTCTGATTACGTATGTATGTAGATCCACTATTTGCATGTTTACATTCATATAAAACTTTGCAACTTTCTGTAAAAATAATGAATTTTGCACCATATTTATAACGAAAACTCTGGTTGGTTTTGCACCCATGACGTCCTGCGTGCGTTCCTTTGGTGCAAGCCGAACGTCAGTCCACCGCATGATCTGCGTTGGATTGCACTCTCAGGGAACCTGTTTTATCTTAAAAAAACGCTAGACCGACGCAGGCTAAAAGCGTAAAGGTGTGAGTCGTCCTTTAAGCCCCGGTCACATAGGACCCCGGAAGCAACACGATTCACCCCGACTCTTTGTTAATTCAGAGTTAACTGCCTCAGAACAACGAGTCGGGGTGAATCGTGTTGCTTCCGGGGTCCTATGTGACCGGGGCTTTATCTATTTACGCTGTGACTGAGACGAATTTCCGATCTCTTTGGAGACACGCTTGATTCAACGCAACGTATGGGGAATAACATGAATTCTAAAAATATCCCTCATTGTCTATGTGAGCACAATTTGACAATTGCTAAATTAAACAAACCGTAAAGCGATGAAAAGAAGTTTTTTGCTGAAATTCATTGTCTCATCAAGGTTACCAGCTTGCTATTATAATAAGTTTATAATTTCCCTCAGAATATCCCCCTGAATGGTTTTCAATAGATCTGTGCAATGTTCCGGGACTATATTTCAACAGGTTTTGTTTGTTCAATTAAATAAGGAAAATGATTAGACAGCTAAAATCTCTGATTTAACGGAAAGGTGTATTGCTCTTTCGTTATATTTTTCAAATGTTTTATTTTTAGGTCTTAAATGGGGAAATGAAGAAAAATAAGATCAGATAATCCGTTCAAAAGTTATGAATATTCGAAATGATTATTTTCACATGTGATGGGCTTCCTTGAATTGGCAACTAACTCTGTACATGAATGTATCAAAAATAGATCATCATTACGTTCAAAATGAGGAACTCTTTTGTGGAATAGCAGGAGTGGATCAAGGATTTTTTTAAAGGGGGGGGGGGTAATAATTGGCGAGGAAGCGGAGAGACCGAGGGGGGATGAAAAATAAAAATATTAAGTGAGTGGTATACCGCCTATTTAAATCCTTCTCGTTTTTCCCCTTTTTCTTTCATTTTTTGGCCGAAAAATAAGGGGGCGTACGCCGGGTCGCCCCTCCCCCTGGATCCGCTACTGAATAGTTCTGGGAAAATTGTTGTGGCTTTACTATATTTGATTCTAAAAAAATGTCTATTTTTCCTGAAAGGAATGGAGAGATTCCCATGTTTGCAGCCATTTTGTGTCTGTAGGTTGCAAACTCAAGGAGCCCATGAGGGGTATAAATCATAACTTTGAAAATTCATAACTTTTGAATGAGTTGTCGGAATTTGCTCAAATTTTCAAAATATGATCATAATATTGCATTTTCCTCCCTCCTAAGACAGGACAGGTCTGGGAATAACCGCACTTTAACGATTTAAAATAAAAGTTTTATGTTACAAACAAGTCCAGATTCGGCTGGTTAGTATAACAAAACTCTATGATTAAAAAAAACTCTCCAGACTTATAAATTTATTAAAAACCGGATCTAGGCCTGAAATATCATGAACCACGTGATTTCTCCCCTGTGATTGGCCAATTGTGAAGCATCCTTTGCGCGGAGTAGCGCGTTGACCAATAACAACCAAGATAGCGCGTAAAAACCGTGCCGTGATGCCGTGCCGTGTTCGGTGTGCCCGGGCCTTAACTTATAAAGAGATTTTGGAAGCAAGCTACCAATATGGATAAATCACATTAGTAATCCCAATGAAAACAAGTCTAGGGCTCCGCAACATAAAGGTTTGCGATTAAATGCTAATCTGATAGCGATTGATATCAATCACAAGTCTATATTGCAAATCATGTACTTAAATTTGCAATTGATCGCAAAATCAAATAGCGATTATATATGTTACGGGGCCCTAGATATAATTCTAGGAGCTGACATGACAATTTACACTTTGCTTATTGTATAAACCAACATTGTTTTATGTCCTTGTATTTATTTATTCATTTATCAAAAAAATATGTTTTTTTTTTAAATGAAAGGTGAACTGCGCTTGTAAAGCTTCGATAATGACCTCCATCAATACAGTCTAATGTTTAAAGATCAATAAAAGCGATATTTTCCTGTCTTCAACAGGAAAATGTTTAGAAAGGAGAAACATCCGGATTATTTTGTAACATAATAGAAAAACATTTATTGATGAATGCTGGGTTATATCTAATGAAGGTGATCTCAGAGGAACTTACGACTCTGCGCATGACTGTTGACCCTTGACCTAATGCTACTTCAGTAGAATATAATAAGGTTTCAGCGCAAAGGTTTATGAAACACAGTCCTGGACATAGAACGACATATAAACAACCCTTAGAGGACTTGATGTTTAACACTGCATAATCTTAGAATTTAGAAAGAAAATCGCATTTTATCAAGTCAATGGATTTTGTTGGTTAAATACATAGTTCAACATACTTTTCCTGTAAAAATTATCAATTGTCAGATTCGTAATGCTACTTAAATGGCTGACGGTGTACATGAACTAAGCTGTATAAATATTAGTCATCAAAATCAACGTTAAGTGCTATAATGTATAGGCACATTGTCCAGTGCAAAAGCGACAGTGAACGCCCTATTCAAGTTTCATCGGTATCTTGATGGTGCCTGTATATTAATTTCTTTCTTTCTTTTACTTGCATTATTTTTATCAATCTGAATGTAATAACATAGGTCACACGTGTAGATTTGAGAATTGTTAAATTTCAAAGTCTAAACGTGTGACAGTGTCTTTAAAGAATTACAAACAAATAAGTTCTTGACTGCCAACTTGCTGTCCAAGAGATTACGGGAATGTACTTCCGATAATGTTGAATAACATACAAAATGAAAGCAATTCCAGGGTATAATGAATATATACAGGGTATAAACCAACAATCCATTAATTAAGGCCGACTCACACCTTTGCGGTTTTAGCCTGGGTCGGCTTTTTGAAAATTATAAACGCCCCCTGGGCGGTGTTTCACCATGATAAGAAAGACTTTACGCACGACTTTACGTTCGACTGGTATCCCTTCTTGTGCGCATAATTCATTCTAATACGCGCATTCGGCGGGAGAATTGATACCAGTCGAACGTAAAGTCGTTCGTAACTTTAAGAACGACTTGGTGAAACACTGCCATGGGCGCACAAAGACGCAGGTCGTACGGTGGGCTGACGTTTTGGCGTACGCTCCTTTTGTGCAAGCCGAGCGTCAGCCCGCCGTCTGATCAGTGTATACTGTGCGATCGGGGAGCGTTTTCAACCTTCAAAAAAAAAAATAATAATAATTAAAAAACACCAAATATTTGAGCCGGTTATAACACTGTATTTATGGACAATAATACATTTTTAGAAACTAGAAAGAAAAATCGTATTTAAGTTGTTGCGTACCACATTTCATGGATTTTGTTGGTTAAACTTTTACAAACCGCACGTTGATGTTCTTGACTGTCAACTTGCCGTCCTAGAGATTGCGGAAACTTGCTTCCGATATTGCTCAATTACATAAATGATCAAAATGAAAACAATTTCAGGATATAGTAAATATACCCAGGGTATAAACTAAGAATCTATTAATTTATCTTACGAAATATTTAGGTATATACTTACGACTTTGCGCCCGACTGGTGACCATTCTTGTAAGCAGTAAGTGTTGTATATCAGAGGCATATACGGGTTGGTCGTGCGCAAAGCCCTGCATACGTCTATGAAATGATTTATGAAACAAAACCCTGGGCCCCGTAACATAAAGCTTTGCGATTAATTGCTATTTGATTTTGCGATCAATTGCAAACTTTAGTACATAATTTGTCATGGTGACCCGACAGTTGCTCCTGCGACAATTGCTCCGGTTCATTTGTCTGGCTAGGAGTAGGGTTAGGGTTAGGGTTATGATAGGGTTTATGATTCAGAATGATGTCAAGATTAGGATTAGGGTTAGGGTTAGGTTTGGGATTAGGTTTGACATTAGGCTTACTGTGTCAGTTTTTTGCCGGAGCAATTGTCGCCGGAGCATTTGCCATGGAACCTTTGTCATAGACTTGCGATTGGTATCAGTCGCTATTAGATTAGCAATTAATCGCAAACCTTTATCATGTTTATGTTACGGGGCCCTGGACATTATGAATATCTTAAAGTTTGTTGTAGAGAACAATAATATACTGACCAATTCTTAGAATTCAGAAAGAAAATTATGTTTTATCATGTGAAATAGAGGTCGTACCGTATGGGTGGGTTTTCGAAATCGATGGACGATGGCTTATTGTGGAGGGTAGAAAACGAGTGCGCACTTGATCTGCGCACTAAATTACCATTGTGCATCCGATCCGCACATTTCTACATGCACACATCTGGGGGGGGGGGGTCATTAAGATTGGTCGCAGAGACAATTAGTCAGCGCTGACACATTCCTTGATTGTGATTGGATGAAGAGCACTATCGCTGACAGTTGCTATGGGAACTGTCGGAAAATAACTCCTTGTCGCTGCAACAAATCTTGATGAAACATCACCCAGATGTCCACCGTAGAAATCGGAAGTTTCTGCGATGCCCACTCGTTTTCTTCCATCCACAAGCCACCATCCAAAATTTCGAAAAGCCACTATATATTTCTATACTACTTCAATAGATATCAAAATGCTGATTGCTTTTTAAAAAAAGTGAAGTTTCCAGTAATGGAGAGGACTCACATTTGATTTGATTTGATTTGATTTGATTTATTTTTCCATTTCAAAATCACTTTCACAATTTGAACAACAAATTATAATCATTTTGCAAGAGAAACAAAAATATTTACATAGACAAATCGATGACACATACAGTTTGAAAGAACAGTTGATAGAGAAATGGAGGGGCATGCCGAAAAAGCGAGGCTTGTATAGAACGCATGCCCCTTCTTACATTAAAGTTACACACAACTTTAAAATCGACTGGTATCATTTCTTGTACTATTATGAATTATTACGCACACGAAGGGGGTACTAGCAGATCTTAAAGTCGTCCTTAACGTATTTCTTATCTGGTAAAACACCTCCCTGGTCGCACAAATATGCAGGTCAAACCGTACACACTAAGAAATTGGGGTACAGTTAGGGTCCAAAATCACGCAAAGTCACTAATTTGAACCCCGGCATCCCGCCGGCATCCTCATTATACCCTATGAGGTTCAAAATTAATCCCATGTCATAAAAGCTGGTACGAAGGGTACAACGTTTTACCCTCCCGATTTGAAACTAGTGCAGAATGCAGACCCCACTCTCTATACGTGATTGGAAATGAATGCTGATTTTGTTCTTATTTTACCTTTAGGAACTCTATTTCATACGTAATAGATTTAATTTATTGCTATGTTTTTTATTCCGTTGATCCTTACAAGATTCGGAAGAAAAGAAAACATTAATACATCGATGTTTTGAATAAAGTTTATAGATTAACCAATCGTAACGTCTTAACCAATGACGAGCAGGCGAGGCGACAGTGGCTGACCAATCAGGTGGCACTATTTCACGAACAAAGAGGGTCGGTATCGAGGGTCGATATCGAGGGTCGATATTGACTGAGGCGCCGTGGCTTGCGCCTGAAATCCATCTGTTCGGGACATTCATATAGACTTGGGTTCGTTCCTGCCTGTGGGTTCGAAACCAGGTCGCACACTGTCTTTCGGGTGGAGACGTTAAGATGGCGACCCTCTTTCTCTCTTCTTCTTCTTCTGGCGTAAATATTCAGAATTGAATGATACACGCCTCTAAACTACATCCTTTCCTTTCTTTTTTTGCCAAACGCCAAAGATCTCATTTTATACCCTAATGGTACAATTTTGCATCCCTGGGGTACAAATGCGTTCCAGTAGGGTACAAACTTGTACCCTTGGTTGGGGTACAAAATTGCACCTCACATTTAGGGTTCAAGCTTGTACCCCATAGGGTTCACCCGGTGTTACATGGGATTGTACCCCTAGGGGTGCAAAGTTGTACCCTAATTTCTTAGTGTGTAGACTGTTCGGTGTACGCTCTTATAGCGCAACCCGAACGTCAGTCCACCGTATAATCCGCGTGTAGTGCGCGCTCCAGGAGCATGTTCAACGAGGAGCGTTCTCAATTTTCAAATACGCTGTGCATATACGCAGGCGAAAAAAATCCCACAAAGGTATGAGTTGGCATTTACACATAGTGTCAGACTTTATATCGACTATAATCTGTGTTTCGTAGAATACAGTAAGCCTGTTTTTACTGATTCGATATACGCATGCCAATTAGGTCAATCAAATATGCAAATATTAATACAAGTTTGTACACACAACAATTTGTAGGGCTCAGCATAAATAAGTAAGATACTTTTGATTGTTTTTGCACCTGATTATGTAGATCATTGTAAACTATTTGAACAGAGAGCAAAGTGGATTGCACAGTTCTTGGAATACATGTATCGAGTTTGGCTTATGGGATCAAAACACACACACCCACAAACAAACAAAGAACCCTTCAGTTTATTTTGCAGTCCGTAGATATCTAGATTTGTCCAGTCCATATCGCATTTTCAATGGACAATTTATGGATCAATTTAAGCCTGTATAGGACAACATGTCCAACACTCCAAAAATTGTAATGATTCTTCAATTACAAACATTCTGAATATCAGATTAGCAGAAATATTGTCACATATTTATTGCTTGGATAAAATGCTGGTAACACATATAGTCTGAAGACTCAGAGGACCTATTTTTTTTTATTCAGCGGAAGGACACTTCTACAAAAATAATTCCCCATACATTTATTGATCAAACTTCATCAGATAAGCTTCAAACTATAATAATATTGATATTCCACACATAATTTATTCAAGATGACGATGAACTTTCTAAGAAAAATGTTTAATACGAATTAATGTTCCATTAGAAATACAGACAATTCCCTAAAATTAAGAGAAAACAATAAGTTAGCTAATTTAAAATCAAATTGTAAGCCACCCACCCAGAAAACCGCCAATGCAATAATGGGAATACTCAAAATGGACCACTTTTCAACAAAACCAAATGTCAAGTGTGTACCAGCAGATATACATAACCATATTACACGTTGGCATAAATTGTATACGCCTTATCATGCTTATGGGAATTATATTGGCACTACTTGTATTTTTCGTAATCAGAGAGATATAGATTGGCTGGTACATATCCTCCCGTACCAGGAGAAATGACCGAGTTTACGCTCGACAACGGAACGGCTCAACGACGGGAGAATTCGTCAGATTCCTGCGTTCTTGCTAACCCGTCCTTATTCCCTCCGTTGCTCTTAACTTCTGTTACTCTACTCGCTCAACGGCAGTATGCAAATTGAGTGTGACGTCAGGAATCGAGCTTTCACGCCGAAATACAACGATTTGCATAATACGATTTGCATAATAGGCACGTGATACGCTTGGCCGCATCTGATTGGCTACGTTCCTGCATCTAAGACGGACGTGGGATTGAGCAAAGACCGTTAAAGGTTGTAGAATTCTGCTCTTCGCCGCTGTTGTCACTGGCAACCAGCGAAGCCGACCTAAACGGGTCGAAAATGGTATTGATCAGCGATTTTGTCGTTCTTGTTGACGGTGCGTAACCTCGATATGGTTGGTCATAAACATGACAAATTCTGCATAATTGTCTTGATTTTTCATCGTCGATAATTTACCATCACATTCCAATTGAGTTCTGAAGCATTTGACTATGGTGCCTAAAGCCCGAAACACATATTTGCGTTCTTGGCCTGCGTCGGCCCAGACGGATTTTTTTTAAAATCACAACCATTCCCCGAACGCACATTATACGCTCATGCAGACGGTGGGTTAAACTTCCGCTTGCGCTCAAGAAGCCTATGCCGAACGTCAGTCCACCGTATGACCTGTGACGGTTCTTAATTAAAAAAAAAACACTGGGCCGACACAGGTGTGAGTCGGTCTGTATACAGTCTTTTGGTAAGCACTCCATGAGCAAAAAATACGGGCATGGCGCTTGCAACACGATATAAACTATTTCCGGAAAGTTAACTAGAACGCAGACAATAGATCCGTACACCGTGTTTTTAACTGTGCGGACACAACAATGACAAGCCGGTACCGAATTCAATAGCATTACAAAGGAGCATTGAAATTGCGTTCGACTTAACTTTTCGAAAATACTTAATATTGTGGTATGCGTACATCAAGCTGCTCCTTACGAACGTCTCCAACGCGTCAGTCAGGCGTCTTAGCTCCGTAAATATATGTTTTCGTGGAGCGCCATAAATAAGCGCTTGGCAGACATTGATTGTAAACGCAAAGGTGTGAGTCAGCCTTGAGAAAGGAAATTCATGTATCCATCATGCATGTCATGCATGTGACTATTGTTTGATCTGCACCAATCCCACACAAATCTGCTTCATTCTCTCCATAAATCTGTACTCTTTTGAACGCCTATTATTCAAGTATGCGAGATATTTTAGCATAATAGGTGCACATAACATGATTTAGAATGGAAAACACATATACATGTACATGTTTACTTTAAAATGACATCTACGTTGCGTTGTATAGCATGGCCATTCTTACTTAGCATTGCCATTTTGTAAAACACATTTTGGCCGATAAGAAAAAGATCTAAAATGTGGCATAT
>BQKZ01009824.1:10605-22032 GCA_036244855.1 Temnopleurus reevesii | reverse complement strand
CCTATGAAATATATGTTACAATTGAGAATTTAAAGTAAACCGCCACTTCGTGCACACCTGTATAGACTGCACGTTCATTGTTCCTGTGTGCGTTGCATAACTGTCAATGTGGGAAAACGGAAATCCGTGTTTGGTCTCCTAATAAATAAACTTCAATTACCTTGAAATTTGGCTGACACATCGTTTGGGGTCAAATGAAGGTCATCTCATGGCTGGATTAATTATAAATCACAGAAGCTTAACAATCTAGACGCTATTTTGTTATCAATACCCTATTTCTTTAATTTCTTTCGATTGGAGTAAAACAGAATTGCGAGAATTATATCAATATATTCCTGGGGCCTGTAACATAAAGCAAGTTTGCAATCAATCGCAAACTTTTGTACATGATTTCCCATAGACTTGCGATTGATATCAATCGTACGATCGATTGCAAAGCTTTATGTTACGGGGCCCAGTGAATTATACATTGCCATGATTGTGTCCAGTTCTGTGTTCATCAAATTAATTTCAATCAACCATAACACACAGTATCATTACATTTCCAATGGAACACATTCGGACGACATTTGTCGCATTTCGTTTTCAAGTAACGAATGCAGTTCTAGTTTGCTATTTACTTTTATTTCCTATTTTGATACCTCTGTTATTTCCTGTTATAATAATGAAGTTTTGGTAAACAATAAAAAAAAATTAAAAAAAAGTGAATATTACCAAATGTTTAGCATGACATATAGATCTTACACACATTTCGAGACAATTATAGCATATTTTTCTATGAACTGACTCTCCTTTAGACTTGGAATTCGCCCGTAAATTCATTTCTAGCACCCTCTCTCTGTAGTAATGATATTTTGTTTGTTATCGGGCATATGCGAGGTTATTTCTGAAATTTGACAGAAGAATGACAAGAAGGTATTCACAAAAATTAAATTCTGTAATTTTCATCCAATTCTGTGCATGAGAAGGTGTCCTTTATCAAGGATGAAAATATTGGTTCAGGATGGGGATACCCCAGACCAAGGTTTTTTTGCACATTTTTTATGAAACTTTGATCAAATACTAGTAAACAAAGCAAAACACACCAAAAAAATTGTGATATATACCAGGGAGCCAGCCAACCCCCCCCCCCCCTCAGGATATAGGTGACACACAACAAAAAGTTGTGGAAATTGTTTGTTTATTTATATTTCATATGTCTTCTGTTAAATATTTCTATGTTGGGCATAATAAATTCTATGACTTGTTAATGCTAATGTTCAAAATGGGAAGAATAAATGAAGTGTGGAGGTGGTGTGTTGCACAATCATAGTTTAAATTTCCTATTTTATATTTTTTTTATGATAGGCATTGTAAATTCACTGTTTAATTCTCTATTTACCCGAAGTTGGAAGAAAAATATGCAGAAGTTGTTTTTAAAAAGTTGATTTTTACTGTAATGATTATTAATTGCTTATTTCAACTTATCATATTCTTGATGTACTATCATGGCGAGAACATTGAAGTCAATGTAACGATTGCCAACAATTCAAACAGAACAGTCAAGAAAGCAGCTTGATCTATTTTATACAGGTGGCCACTTTGGCAATTTTGACTAATTTCTATAATATCATTTCGATACAGATGTACTATCACGGCGAGAACATAGAAGTCAACGTTACGATTGCCAACAATTCAAACAGGACAGTGAAGAAAATCCGAGTGTCCGTCCGTCAGTACGCAGACATCTGTCTCTTCTCTACAGCGCAGTACAAATGCCCCGTAGCCGTATTTGAAACAGAGTAAGTGGGAACATACCATTGAGCCTGTTGTTTATCTTCAGTGGCGAATCTATGGGTGGGCGGGTTCAAACCCCCCCCCCCCCCCAGGGCTGCCTAGTAATACAAATTAAAAGATTAGACAGCTGGCAACCCTAAAAATGAAAAATCTCGATACCGTGGTCGCCCCTCCCACACCCTTCCCCCTTGCTGGCTTTGCGAGCTTGAGCTTGGTCGCTCCGCTCCCTCGCCGATGTCTACCTTGGCATCCAAACCCCCCTCTTGGGAAAAAGAAAGATCCGCACTTGACGCTCTGTTGCCAGGATGTAAGCAGCATTCCAATGTCATTCAATTGTGGAAAAATCATTGATTTAGATAAATTTTCATCTAAATGTTGGTTGCAAATGAGAAAAGGGGACAACCACATTTAGAGGGGAAGAAATTCAAACTCAACTGAGAGACCCAGAAAATTTGTGAAAATTGATGCAAGGTAGGAGATCTCTCACTGAAAGCAGGACAGTTGGGTCTCTGTATCCAGAAACTGCCAATGGTGATTGGAAATACATGATTTTAACTTATTTTGTACTTGTAGTCCCATATGTCAAATTTTGTGTTTGTGTCTTTACAGGGATCCCGGGTATGGGCTACCTCTCAAACCTAGCCAGAAACTAACAAAGGTGTTTACCGTGACGCCATTACTCGACAACAATCGCGACAAGCGAGGTCTCGCACTGGACGGGAAGCTGAAACATGAAGACACAAACCTTGCTTCATCTACACTGTAAGATTTTTAGAATTATGATTTGACTGTTTTTCTTATATAAAGAACATATACGGGCCAGGTTGATAGCTAGGGGAAAATATTAATCTCCAACTAGAGCTCTCGTTACTACAGTCATTTTGATGTTATGTTTGTCGTTGTGATCTACATCATCCTCATCCTTATTAGTGACAAATCATTTTTATCATCGTTTTAATCATCTACATCGACATCATCCTCATCCTCATCAACATCCTCCTCATTCTCATCAACATCACCGTCATCTCAATCACCATCATCATCACCATCATTATCATCATCGACGTCCTAATCATCATCACCATCACCAGAGTTACTCCAGTGAATATTGTCATTGTCATCATCGTTATCATCGTCACTAACATCATCAACACTATTATCCTCAACACCATTATCACGGTCACCTCAATATCAACATCATCATCACTTTCATTACCATTAACGTCATAATTCTCCTATTCTTCAACATCGACATCATTAATACCATCGTTGTCAGCGTGATCATGGGCATCATCATCTTCGTCATCGTCCTCTTCATCCTCATTATTGTTAACGACACCAACATCATCATCAGCATTATCAACAGTGTCATCATCATCAACATCCTACCAACATCAGAACCATCATCATCATTATCACCATTCTCATCACCATAATAATCATGACTATAAGAGTCGTTGCCATATTATCATCACCTTCATCACTAATATGTCTCTTGTCAATATTATCATCATCAGTATCATCATAATCCTCGTATTTGTCAACATCACCTCATAATCACTGTAATTTTAATCTTCACTCTCATCATAATTGTTATCATCACCATCATTACCAGCATGATCATGGTCATCATCATCCTCATCATCAGCATCAACATCCCTCTGCCGATGCAATCATCATCATTATCAATCAAAACTCAGTCGAATAATTGTCAAAACAAAATGACACTCCAATCTTCACTCAGAATTTACAGAAGCTTGAAAAAAATAGCTCATTACGAGTTGTAGCTAGCTACCTTATTAACTGAGGAGCATGGGCACAAGGTTAAACTAGAAATACAACACTTCCCCTGGGCTTTCAGACAAGTTTAATGTAATTACAGTACCATACATGTCATGTCAAGCAATATTTTATGGCCATGGGCGTTATTGTTCATTACTGCTCGGCCACTGACTTTAATTATAGCCTGTCATGAGCATCAAATGAATGGAGAATTTCTGCTTTTCTCTCTCTTCGGGGGTGTTGTTCAAAAGTTGCAATTGATCGCAAGTTGCAGTTGATCAGAATGTGCCAATCAAAATCATTGTTAAATGCGCATACCAAATGAGAGTTCGCGTTACTCTTTGCAAAGTTGCAGTTAATTTGCAGTTGATTTTGAATAACATCCCCTTAGGGTCAATTCTTTTTTATTTCATAGACACACATAAATATATTCCATCATGCCACTGATTTTAATTATAACCCATCAGCAGCACCAGCCAAAGAAAAAAGCTGCTTTTCTTTTAAACTTCATAGACACGTAGAATTGTATTTCATTATGTGTAAGATTGTCTTCAAATAAAGAAAAGTTGTTTGATTGATTACTTTGTAAGCAATTATGATTAATTTTCATATCAAACCAAAGCATATCTAGCACTAAGTCAAGATAAACTAAGTTACATTCTACATCTAAGTAGAAATGTACAAGGCAAAGCAAATTTAAAAAAAAGAAATATGTCTTTTTCAACAGTGAATAAAGAATGAGAAGACATGCGGCATTGCTATTGTATTTAACTTCATCAAAGGAAATAAAAACATTATACAGATAATAACAAATTCATCTTTTGGTTTCTTCATTTATGGTATAAATCCGGGCGCCTTGAATCCAAAGTTGATCCATATCGCATAATGCATTTAATTGTCCCGGAAAGGTTAAGATGTTTTCATATTTTCAACATTACATGTCAGAAACATGCCCGTGATTTCAATACCATCTGTGAGAATAATTGCCTCTTTGGGTGTCCCCATGGGGCTCGTTATATTTCTGATCAAGATCAATTGGTATGACTTGTAATTACGTAGACTTTTAAAAAAAAAAATTGGCCTCCCTTGGAGTAGTATGTGTACAAGGTTTCTTGTTATGTCATTGAATTATGCTTGCCTTTGTAACTCCCATAAATCTTTTTATTTCATCATGTTTCTTCCGAAGATCTATTGTAGTATCAATAGTCAAGATTAGGTCTTGCGCAAGTTTTAAGTGTTTTGTCCTCTTCATTATTTTGTCATTGTTGAGAATAATAGATTGTTATCAGATACAATTATCATGCAAGGCCAGCTATCTGTATCAAAAAGGTGTCCATTTTCAAGAATGTAAAACCCTAAAGGAAGTGTATGAGATGTAATATAAAAGAGAAATAGTATATCAATCAAATAGGAAAGAAAACTCTGTGTTCAGATGTAAAGTATGAAACTTTGGCCATAGGCCTTTGTCAAGTAATGACAAGATTGTATTATGAATCCTCAACTTGGAGAATATTGTGAAGTTTGTGCATTATGTCGAATGTTGCAGGGAAAAGGAAATGTAGATCAAAGTAGTGTTCTGCATCGGAGAAATAATGTGTAAATAAGTCAAATAGGAAATAAAACTGTGTTAAGACATATTTTGTATTTTAACATGGAGTTTTCTTTGCAATTTGATATATATACGCATTATTTCTCCGAGCAGAACACTGTTTTTTAATTTTGAGAAATTGTATAGGGCCATTACCTGTCATGTGTAACTAATTTTTGGGGGCGTTATGTTATTTTGAGGTAGGAAGCATTGTATTTTCTTTATTTTTCAATATTCATAAAGACTTGGTTGCTATACTACTGTTTATTATTTACGATCATTATCTTTATCATCATCATCATGATAATCATTGTTGTCTCCAACATCATTATAATCACTACCACCACCACCATCACCATCATCATCATCACCACCACCATCATCATCATTACTCCCACCACTATCACCATCACAACCATCATTACCATCATTATCACCACCATCATCATCATCATTACTCCCACCACCATCACCATCATTATCATCATTACCATTATCAACCGCATTCTTTATTTTTTAAGGAGGTCACTATAGTGCCAATTTAAAAGAAAATGAAAATTTGATCAAATGTCTTAAGTTGTTTTCATTTTAACGCCTGACAGTCTTCATCACCTAAGGTCACAGTTTTCAAAAGCAAAACAACAAATTTACTGAATTAAAGCTCTTGTCATATCCTAGAGGTCAACTTTAGAGAATCAATCATATTAAGCAGCAATTTTCCTTCCATTGACGTACAACATCATGCTAATTGGTGAACCTTCTATCCATAGGCACTGTGCAATTGATCAAATTTTCCAAAGATTGTCATTAGAATTTGGGAAATTGTTCTACTTTTTTCATTCAAGGAAGAGGCAGGCCAAAGTCAGGGAAATTGGTGTATGAAATTGCTGATACTAGTAACGCGCATGTCCGCTTTAATAGATTGCTATTTTAGAAACGGTGCTGTAATATTACTAGAGATACATGAAGATAAAATTGAGCTTCATAAATCTTTTTTTCGATATGGTAGAAAGTTTAGAGTGTAAACTTACACTATTTCCTTGGCTTCACTAACCACTGTTGGTTCCCTCAGATGAATAAACACCAATTGCATCTTTCCAAGCGAAGTCGCTTCAAAGTCAGTCAACCATTGAGTCGCTTGGATCCTAATGGGATTTGGTCACATGACAGCACAAAGTTAATCACATGACAAACATGAAGCGATTTCGTTTGGAAAGACGTGATTGGCGTTCAGTCATCTGAGGAACTGACAGTAGTTTACGAAGTGTAATGACCAAGGAAAAAGTGTTAGTTTACAGTTCAACCTTACTACCATGCAATTCTACTAGAAGTTTCATTATCTCAATTTTATGAGAGAAATCTTTAGGCATCCTTTATATTGGTCCTATATTTATCTAGCAATCATTTTTTATGAAATAGTAACACCAATTATGCATTGCAGGTGCAATTTTACTTCTTGTACATTTTATTTGTACATTGTATTTTATCATTCTATTTCTTTCAGGTTAAGTGCAAAGACGGATAAAGAGCGAGAAAGCTTAGGAATCATTGTACAGTACAAAGTCAAGGTCAAACTTATTATTGGCTACGGAGGGTAAGTGCACTGTAGTAGAAGTAGGTGTAGCAGCATTGAAATAAAATCTTAAAAGAAGAGTCTACCCCAAATAATGATTTTAGGAGCGGAATAATTTAGTTCGCAGAACAAAAAAGTATTAAGAAAATTGGACGAAAAAAATACTTTTTTTATTGATCGTCAGATTTTTTCCCAATTTTTTTTTTGTTCTGTTCGTCTAATTTTTCTGCTCCTGTTGCACAAATATTATTTTTGAGTAGACTCTTCCTTTGGAGTATTTATTGCTCTCAAAAATAAGAATGGAAATGTAACCAGTGCATGTGAAATAAATTGAATCAAATAACATCAAATCAGTAAATATTGTTTTTGTTTGGTACCAAGACATTCTGATTAGATCACAGGCCACACTGCTACAAATATGAACATGCAACAATGAATTCGGCTTATCAACTGCCGCTTGCAGTCGACCACAAGCTTGGTGCAACCCACGTAGCCCTCTGAAAGAATTGGATTGTCATAAATACTGAAGTTGTCAACATAATAAGCCATGACATCTTTATTCCTTATATGTCACAGACGATGAATTTGTATGTGATTCCAGTCGGGGACATGTGAGCCCCGACGTAGTGATACGATGCATAAGGAATAAAGATTTCATGCACTTAAAATTTTTCTACTTAAATTGGCAACTGTTGACTTATAAGTTTACATGTTCACATTTGGGAGTAAATTTGATAACATCTTATTTGGTTGAAATCCTTTAGAAACAAAATATATTTGATTGAAAGCCTTTAGAAATGAAATAAAGTAGATTAGTGTTGCCAGTTTGAGGATGTGCTTGAACAGTGATTAAACCGGCTGTGGAGTGATTCTTGTCCTGGATTGGTTAATATTCATCATGGACGGCCCTGTGTTTGTATGGTGTTGGCGACTATGGTCCTCCACATCCGTTTACCATCCATAGATCTAATTAGATCAATCTTGTTCATTCCCGTCCATCTGATCATGTTGTCCATGAATTATAATATGGTCTTCCAATAGATCTTGTACCAGGTATTATACATGTACATGGACCTGTCCGGACGAGGTGTTCAATTTCTTAGTATTGGTTAGTGGCAATCCTTGTAGATCATTTCATCTTTCTGAGAATACAATACCACCTTGATTTGTCTAATTGAATNGCAGCAATTTTCCTTCCATTGACGTACAACATCATGCTAATTGGTGAACCTTCTATCCATAGGCACTGTGCAATTGATCAAATTTTCCAAAGATTGTCATTAGAATTTGGGAAATTGTTCTACTTTTTTCATTCAAGGAAGAGTCGGGCCAAAGTCAGGGAAATTGGTTTGTTGAATTGCTGATACTTGTAGCTCACAAGTCTGCTTCAATAGATTCCTGTTTTAGAAACATTATTTGAGACATCTTGAGACATCCTTCATACTGGACCGTAAGGTGTGGCGATACCGGCCGAACGGAGCTGTAGCGGTCCTTTAGCGATAGGGATTTAGTCTGCAAGAATAGACTCTAGGCATTCGGTGTGTGCATGCACGGTGTGTTCATGCGCAGAGTGTGATACAGGGTCAGCGCATGCACACACTGAAGGCCTAGGGTCTGTCCTTGCAGACTAAATTCCTACCAATGAAGAACTGCTACAGCTCCGCTCGACCGGTGTGGCCACACCTTTATATCTAGTCCTCATTTTCATTCAATAGACCACTTTCGTTGTGTATTCAAATTTTATGCACGTTTTTTTTGTCAAATGCACACTGACAAACAATTTGTTCACCTGGTATAAAATAATCATATTTTAATTGAAGGAATGTGGATGGCATCCAGTTGTTGCTACCATTTTGGTCAAGCTACAATATTTGTGCAACCTTGCAACGTTGTAGAATTTGATTATTATACTCACATTATTCTCTGACAGCTAAATACATTGTTGTCTTGGGGCAAACGTGATTAAATTTGAAGACATTACAAGAGTGGTCTGTAGTCACACCGTTTCTTGACATTATGCATTGCTGATGAATTTTATTTTATATATATTTTATCATTCTGTTTCTTTTCAGGTTAAGTGCAAAGACGGATAAAGAGCGAGAAAGCTTAGGAATCATTGTACAGTACAAAGTCAAGGTCAAACTTATCATTGGCTACGGAGGGTAGGCAGTAGAAGATTTTAAGTAACACCTTGGGCAAAAATCTGGAAATATACCTCTAAAGTGCTGCTAATTTTGCTTGGAGACAGTATATTGTGGATGATTTGCATATAAATTTTCAAATTCTATAGCTTGTTCTCTGATAGAATTCCGTTATTGAAATAAGCAAGTTATTTGAAATAGATTGAATCAAATGACTTCAAATCGGTTTCTTTTGTTACCAGAGACATTCTGATTAGATCACTGGCCAGGCTTTTACAAATATTAACACATAATAATTAATCTGCCAACAGCGTTAGACTCTCAACAAATATGAACATTCTGATTGTCATAATACTAAAATTGGCAACATTGTAAGCAGTTCAACATTTATATTTCCTGGGTAAATTGGCAACATTAGACTTGTAAGTTAACTTGTCAACTTTTGGGAGTGAATTGATAATAGTATATTTTTAAAGATAATTCTTGCCTTATCTGAGATATCCATGTTGGGATAAGGCAAGAGTTAATTCAATTATTATCTACCCATCACATAATCATCAGATTGAAGCATCGTATTTGATTGAAATGCCTCGTAAGGTGTCTGCGACTATGATCCTCCACATCCGTTTACCATCCATAGATCTAATTAGATCAATCTTGTTCATTCCCGTCCATCTGATCATGTTGACCATGAATTATAATATGGTCTCCCAATAGATCTTGTACCAGGTATTCTTTCTGTTAAGATTAGGTGTTCAATTTCTTAGTATTGGTTATAAAAGCAAACCTGTTAGATCATTTTACCTCTCTGAGAACACAATATTTTCATGACTTTTCTAATTTAATATTTTTTAATTTTCTTTTCCAGGGATGTTTCAGTTGAATTGCCGTTTACGCTCTCTCATCCCAAACCAGCTGAGCCGGAGCCCCTCCCCGCCCCAACCCCCACGCCCAGCACTAATAATACATGTAAGTATCATCATTACGTAAGATTTTCATCGGGATGATGGAATTACAAGATTAAAAGGCATTATTGTGTTATCTGTCACCTCTCCATTCACTGCCGCCTGTTTCGTCATTGCTGGAGACAGATAGCCTCTCGCATGGACTTGCACACAAAATCTATGCACAGACAGCGACACGAAAGGATGGTGGTGACAGATAGCACGATTTGGCAGTCACATTCGATTGTTATGCATATTGGACGAGTCTGAGTGAACAATATTGCTCGAGTGCTCTGGTCGTCCAGCTGCTCTTACTCTGAGTTATGTTTCTTAAAGCTATGCATAGATTGTACGAACGACTTGCGATCCTTTCTTTGGTGCAATTCAGCACCAGGAGTTATCATTGAGTGCGAGAAAGGATTACCAGTCGATCGTACAGTCATGTGTAGATTTACGCACAACTTTATGAAACACAACCCTGGTGTCTTAACGTCGAGGTTGCGGGCCAAAATCCTGTCTAGATTTTATGATTTGTTCACAACACTCCATCATATGTCAAACACTAGTACGTGTTTAACCACATTACAGGTTGTTTGATATAAAGTAATTTATTTCTTTTATCAGCATTATAGCCACAAGAGGATAGAAACGTTGGAACTTGTAGAATGTAGAAATTTATTTGCTTTTTGAAAGGAAATGTTTAACACCGCATTGTGGGTCGTAGGATACAAATTAATCAATTTCTTTTTAATAATAATAATAATAGATTCGATTTATAATGCGCAGAATCCGTCCTGCGGGATGCTCAAGGCGCAGTAGAAAATAGTAGAGGAAAGTTGGAAAGAAAGGTTGAAGGTAGAAAGGTAGAAAGAATGCTGCTTGAGTTGGAGTTATGAGTAAGAGGCATTGAAGAGGTAAGTTTTATCGACATGATTATTATTGCCATTTACAAGTGATGAAAAAATGTTGCTGTAAAGTAGATAAAAGCACAGAACATATATGCCTACTACCCCCCCCCCCCCGAAAATTATCTGAAACAAATTTTTATGATTGCTATTATTCTTGATTTCTTTACAGCGAATGAGGTACCGGTCGACACAAATCTTATCAACTTTGATGCAAAGTAAGTGCTTCAATTTTTTTAAATATTACTTCTTCATTCTTTTAATCACATTTTCTTTAGTTGCATTCCATTTTATTCCATTAGTTTAATTTAATTATAAGGTACATAATTACTGTATTTATAACATCATGCGTTTTCTTTGAAAAAATAGATATTTTAGTTGCCAATGCCCCAGTCACATAGGAGCTTGAACGCAACACGATTCTACAAGATTCTTTGTTCAGTTAACAGCTATCTGCCTCTGAACAAAGAGTCGTGTTGAGTTGTGTTGCTTCTGGGCTTCCATGTGACTGGATCATAATGTACATTCAGGCCTATTTACACTTTTGAAATAATATGAGGAAGTATTGATTTTTGTAGTGCCTGCAAATGAAAATATGTGCTCAAATTTTGTTTTGTCTCATCAAAGTCACAAATACAGTTCAAATAAATGCAATGGCTTTCACATATGCCGATGTTTATATTTTACCCAAACAATGTTCTTTTACACTATTTGAATA
>BQKZ01009824.1:0-10070 GCA_036244855.1 Temnopleurus reevesii | reverse complement strand
CCCCCCCCCCAACTGCCAGCCTGCCCCTTCTTCCCCATTTCGCTTGCCTCCTTATGCCCACTTGCTCCTCTACATCTTTTGCCCACCCCTCCCCCATCCAACTTTTGCTCTCCTTCCCACTCCAACTTTTGGTCTCTTTTATCTACCCCTATCCTCCTATCCCCATAACTACATCATTTTTTTTCTTACCAACCCCGATCCTTCTGTCTTGCCTCCACTCCTCATCCCCCTAATCGTGACTTTTATTTCTTCTTTATCCTGTCCAACCCCATACCAATCTTTACTGTTTCTCCTTTTGCTGCCCCACCCTGCACCAATCTTTAATCTCATTTCGTCTTTTGCCTTCCCCGCCCTCTTCCTCCTCAAACACCCAATCTGTACTTTATTTCTTCTTTTGTTCCCCCCCCCATACTGGTTCCTCCTCATACACCCAATTTGTACTATGTTTCTTTTTTTGCCTCATTCTCTTTTCCCTTAATCCTTATTTAATTTCTTCTCCCCCACCCGTACCCCACCCGTACCCCATCCCACATCATTTACTGCTCCCATTCCCCTCCTCCACATATACTCCCCCCTACTCCATAACTACATCTTTTTTTTTCTTCCCAACCCCGATCCTTCTGTTTTGCCTTCACCACTCATCCCCCTAACCCAATTTATACGATATTTCTTCTTTTACTTTATACTCCTGCTTTACACTCCTTCCCCTAATCATTATTTTCTTTCTTCTCCTTCCCACCCCCACCCCCGCCCACATCATTTTCTGCTCCCTTTTCCCTCCTCCACATATACTCCCCCCCCCCCTCCTTCCGCATTGGTGGTGGTGTATAACTTGAAGGAATAACGATCCAAACGGACGTTCCAACAAGTACTGTGTTGGCCGAACGTTGCATCTAACCGCTTCAAACGAGGGCAGGTATAGAGTGCCCTCTTTAGTCCAGAATGTAGCATGCTGCATGAACAAAGTCCTTGCGCACTTTTTGTATTTTGCAGATGAATGAAAGTAGTAGCATGATTTACTTTTTTATACCTTTCTTTCCTAAAGAAATGATTTTGTGCTAATGGCAGAATTGATTCGAATTAGTCCTAAAGTGCATGAATTTTTTTTTTGTATTTGAAGATGAGATTAGCATTGAGAAGCATGATTTTGAACCTTTCTTCATTAAAAATGCACTCCTGACTTTTTAAGGCATATTTGAACATAAACTACAAATGGAATGACGACTCTAAGATTGAGATATATTTTACACAACAATCAGAAATGTTGTTATATTGGATGTATGATTTTACAAGGAGATTTCTGTGTTAGCTACGGTACATCTGGAAAAAAATACGGCCGTATATTTTTAACAAGTCTGCATTGGGTAGTTTGTGATAATTTATCCGGTGCATCACACACAACGAAATTGCTCACTCTACTTGAGTTTGAGATTCTTTGGAAAAAAAAAGAAGTCTAATTAATGGAATTAATTCTATATTAGCAAAACTGATTGTTGGTCCATATTTTTCAATGAAATGTTCACATTTACTTTTTAAAAGAGGTCCATTTGACAACTCCGCTATATTTATGAGTTTGCTCATAAACCCATTGCTGACTAAATTGCATAGTCTCCATTTCTCGTCTAGATTCCATGGTGCATGAAATGATCCACATCGCATTGCATGCACAAGTAGCATGGTTTGCAAACTACTCATTTAAAAAAAAAAGCATTTTCCATGCATGCAACATTGCTGTAGCCTACATTTTTGCAAAAAAAAATACATTTTGTTAGATTTTTAGCGGTTTACTGTGCATATCTCATTGTCCTTCATTTTGTACAATGTTAATGTGATACTATACCATTTCTCTCAACATGTAAGTTTTTATCTGTCATGTATGATTATAGATGTATTTCATCACATTTGGGGTGAGGATCTGTACATAACTAAATTTACATCCTTTATCCTCATAGTATTCGTAATTCAACAAACTGGTACTTCAATTTAGAATAGCTAGAAGTGTAGAATTATACAAAATGAAAGACTTTTTGTTTTGTGTCATCAAGATTTGCTTTAGACGACATGCATTTGGGATGACTTGCATTTGGGATGACACCAAAAAAAATTAGATTGTTGCAAATTGGGATTTTACTTTGACCAATAATATCATTGTTTCAAGGATGGCTTAATTAGAGAAAACAGTCCTTTAACCTATCAGAATCATTGTATGAATTTACAATGGACTCCCAAGATGAGATTGTTGATTCATTTGCCACATCCAAATGATTAGGGCATTCATTATGATTTTAATTTTTTCCCAAGCTTTGTAGAGCACTGATCACAATTTCGACTTTTTTGCAACACCCTCAAAAGGCACTGATCACAATTGGAATTTTTTTTGCAACAGCCCTGCCCCCAATGTCTAAGAGCTTCAATATTTTTTTTTTCATTCAGCTACACTGTATTTGTTTGTTCAGTAAAGAAAATTCTTAAATAAATCTTATCATTAAATTATTGAAAGAACCAAGCACTTTTATAGGGTTTACTCCACATAAAATATGTGTCATTGAAACTTCTGTTTTTGTTGTCAACCTTTCTCTTTCTTTGCTGTCCCACTGACTACCTCATCTCATGTTGTAATGATATATATCTTCTTGTGACACTTTCCATGTCTGATAAAGAGTGAATTGAATTTGTGATTTGCGTACCTTATTTTATGAATATTGACACCCCTTGCTTTTGGTTCAGCTAAACTTTCAAGGAAATTTCTTAAATTTGTGCATAAATCTTGATACAAAATCATAAAGCTGCATTTTCTTATATACAGATACATCTGAAACAGAAATGTTCCATTATTTGTGCAATGCAGACCCTAAATCCTTGTGATTTATCAAGTTATATTTAGCTGGAAGAATGGTCCCATTCCAGTGAAGAAGGGGCCTTCATGTGTCAACAAGGCCAATTTAATTTGTAATCTATCACATCACGTTTACAAGCTAGATGGTCAGCGGAGTCACATCTTTATAATTCTCCGGTTGATGAAAACCACTCATCCAATTTCAAATCTTTGTGCCCGTTAGTCATTTTGATCTTTGCTGTAAATATTCTTTACCAATTTATTCCATTTTCTCTATATGTTCTTGACTTTTGACTTGTATATTTTTTTTAATTCTGCAGGCAGTCATTATTATTGTGTAAATAAATATGCATTTCAGAACTCATCTTGCCTTCTTTGACCTTTGACCTTTGACCTTTGACCTTTGACCTTGCAGTGGAACCGACAATCAGCAGAAGCTTGAAGACGAGGATGACGATCTGATATTCGAAGATTTCGCGCGACTGCGGCTCAAAGGAACCGAGGGTGACGGAACGGATGCCTGAGCTGTACAGATCATCAAATTGGCAACACCATGGGTGGAATCACACATATCTTCGCTCAAGAAAAAATGTTCTGTCCAATGACCATGCAAAGGGGTGTATCCAAGTTTTCGCTTGATGCGTTATGTTGTTGCGGCTTCTTGAAGCCGTGATTTTTATTTTCAAAGACTTTTACGAGGTGTATCTCTCTCCCCAATCCTAGTGATTGTTCCTACGCACTTGTACAATGTGCAAGATTTATGGTACCTGTGTATCATTGTATTTATTGAAGTTGTCTTTATTATCTTTATGTTTTATTAACTCTTTGGATATCATCCGTGCTAGGGGATTTTTTTTTTCTGCCGGTTATCAGAAAAATCATGTGACTGTTGTTTAGGGTAGGAAGGTCAAATTTTTAATAGTTGCAGAGGTTTTTTTGCGGATATACATGTACAGTCATATACAGTCTGTATCGCAATATCGCAAAAAGTTGCAAAATCGCCATGAGCAATGTTCATGAGGTGCATTTATTATGACCATTTACATTTTTCTCTGTATTTGTAGGGCTACCAATTTGTAGGATTCTATGGGATCAAGTAGGATCTCTATCTCGTCGAGATACAGTGTTGGAAAGTGGGATTTTTAAAATATAATAACTGGATTTTTGGCGCAGTGAGTTTAGCAACTCTGTATTTGGGAGACAGTTTAGATCGGGCAAACTCACTGGAAAGAATTTTTTTTTAGAGTTTTCAAGATTTTTTTAAAAATCATTGCACAAAATAGCAAATATTGTTGAGTGGATGCAATAATAGACAAAGGTAATACATGTAGCACTCACATCAAACCAACATAGAAAAGGATAAATAGAAATCACGCTTTTTAGGAGAAATGTTAATATGTTTTAATTCGATTAAATGAAGCATATACTCTATTCTTTGCCATTCTACGTTTAAGATCTTTTAGGATCTTCTTGTGAATTTATGACTGATTGTGCTCTTTTCGCAAATGTTTTTAGCATGCTACCAATTGTGCATATCTTACATCATTTGTCTTACAAAATAGCCGATACGTTGGAGCACGCTACGAAGACGCCACATTGCAACAGCAACACAGACATACATTCTATTTAAATATGTGTTCGTTTTACAATACACACGCCCTTTTTCAATGGCGTTACACTATAGATTTTATTTTTCACTCCGCTGTAAACATGTGATCCCATTTAGTTCTTGTTCTTAGTCGATACTCCCACAGAGATGCCAACTGTTCCGGAATATGCACGACATCAACATTAAAATGTGAATAACACAATAGCTGAACAAAATTGAGAGCAAACATGACAACAATAACCACATTCTCAGCGATTCACTTGTAATTAAAGCCTTGAATATATTAACACATCTCATGCAAATTCTGGAACAATTGGCGTCTCTCTACCCTATCTGTGATCTGAAAGCATTGTATATACATAAACCAAGATTGGAAGTAGATCTTCTATATTTTTTATGCTGAGCATAAAAGTAATCACCCTTTACATTTTTATTTCCAAATTGAACATAATCATATGTTTTACTTCATTTTTTTCTTCAATAGATGGAGATTAGATATAAATTTAAAATCGCCTATGTGTCATATTTATATTTCATCTACAGTATGTATAGACATCTGCATTTGGATTTGTCTGAAGATCAGAGTAAATTTGATCACAAAAAAAAATTAGCTTTTTAGATAAATCACTGAAAAATATTGAAAAATGCTGACCTTGCTATCTGTTACTGACTTTTGTGAAGTTTTGTTGAAGGGTCATGTTTATGAAATTTGGATGGAGAATTTTTAAGTTTTGTTTTAAGGTTGAACTGGTTATGAAATGATGAGTGAAGGGCTTCATTGTACACCTGCACGGTGTTTCACCAAGTTACGAAAAACTGTAAGAATGACTTTACGCACAACTGATACAGTTCTGGTGCTGAATGATCGAGAATCTTACGCGTATTACACTCGTTAACACACTCCGTCTTTAAAAGTCGTACGAAACTTCAAGAACGACTGGGTGAAACACCGCCCTGGTGAAAGTTTCTTAAAGCTGTTCGAAGAGATTCCTGCTCGCTTTTCTTAGCACCTGAGAAAGGGTGACCAGTCGCGTGCCTACCTCTTGAATAAATTGAAGAAACAAGCACCAGTTCAATCTTTCTGTAAAATGTGAGTTGTTCTCAAAAGGACCTTCCCGTTCTGGTGTCTATCATCTTCTAAAATATGCACACCAAAATGTCAAAAGTGGGTAGGTCCTTTTTTGGACTCGCGCATTTTCAGAAAAGATTACTCTGTCTAAAATTATTGAGGAGTCTCTTTAGGATGGGTAAATAACAAATTGATAAAGTTCTCCTATCACATCAAAGATATTTACTTTTGATAGTTTCGGTGTCTCGGTTCTGACACCATCCTTTGTTAGACTCTCGTGAACTGCTGTTAATTCCCAATTTTGAAATTGCCTTATGAGTTGCCGGGACGGGGTAGCATGCCAGCTTGCCTGACATCTACACATTAGCGAGCACTAAATTGGCAACTCGATGCAATCGCAAAAGTGGGAACTTACATCAGTTCGCCAGAGTCTGACTGAGGTGTCAGAACTTAAAATACCAAAACTGTCACAGGTAAATTTTTTTGATGTGACAAGGGAACTTTAATTTTATTATTCTGTTGTACTGTGAAGCCCCCTCATCAAGAAATTGTTTAGTTTCAATTACTCATGTTATAAATGCACTAAGGAATTTGTTTGACAAACAACTTTAAAAGGCTGAGTTTTATCTGAAAATAGAAGTGTTTATGATTTACTGCAAGGAAATCGTAGAAATGTAGATATAAAAGAAAAAAATTTATTTGTGTCCGTTTTTGTACCTGGATGTTAATTGACACGTGATAAATAATATCTGAATACATTTAAATGTCTGAGAAAATTAGCTTTGTGACTCTATTTTATATTTTCTTCTTGGTATAAACATGTCTGTGCATCACTGTACATAATTATGTGTTTGATGGAAAGATTTTACTTATACAAAATGTATATGAAGTGAACTGTGATATTTAGATGACCAATTTTATGTTATTTTCCCTTTGTTTATCAGGAAGCGAAATAATGATTTACAAATTATCTACAGTAGTTTGGGAAAGTGATGCTCGGAGACCAAATTTTGTTGAATTCTAAATTGGTACTGATATTTCTGTTTTGTTGTGGAACAAGTGAATGGCAACTTCTAGCTAAGATAAATGCTGGTGCAAGCCTGGGTCATGTTTCATAAATCTGTTCTTAGAGGTATACAAAATTCTGCAAACAACTGGCGACGCTTTGTCTTGTGCTACCTCAACAAAATAGAGATTATTGAGTTGGAGAAATTGTCACCAGTCGTACAGGGAATAGTGCTTAACTCTACAAACAGCTTTATAAAACACATCCCAGGAATTAAGTAGTAAAATCTGAAAATGCTGAGTAGGACTACTTTTTGTACCATGACATAAAATGTTACAAATCATCAATGAAAAGCTATAAACAGTTTAATATATTTTCCAATTACAATCAAAGGAATGATTGATATTTCTTTTTCACAGGTGTAGTCCATAATTTCTTATTATTATGATCATTTAATTATATCAAAGACAAATTTGGAGGAATCTAATATTTGGTAATTTAATTTCTTGATTCGTTTCCCCCCAATTTTGATAATTATTATTTTCAAATGTTCAATTATGGAAACTGTAAATGAGAAAAGAATTCATTGTTTCTGCAGAAAGTTCAAATTTCAATCTCCACTTTTAAAATAGTTTTGCTGCCTCATGTACTGTAATAGAAAATTAGTTCTCTGCTTGTACAAGCTCTGTAAGATAGGTTAGAAATCGTTTACATCAATTTGATTTAATTGATATTCATCTTTTTCTGATCTCTAGATTTTTAGATGTGGAAAATCTTGTCAATTTTGGTACATTTGTGCAATGTGGACTAGATTTAATGTAACAAACGAAGATGATTTTCATTTCTCCTTGTTTTAAAGTCAGTCCGTCATGATTGACAGGACTTCCGGTTGCAAGCGCGCACGGACAGCGTGTTGTGCATTGGCAACAACGATATTTGACCATTTCCTTGCTTACGCACCTTGCCAAGCTCAGAAACTCGGAACACTTCGTACGACTTTCCGATGCTTGTTGTCGCGTCGCGTGTATTTTGATTTGTCCCCTCTTTGGCTTCGATTGTTTCTAAAAAAAACATGCGGAACACATACGTTTGCGACTACCGAGCTGTGAGCTAGCGAAATAAAGCTTGCCCGCTCGCTATTCCAGGGAAACAAAATTTGTGGTTTTTCTGCTCGGCAATCTTCGCAATAAAAATGGCCGCTGACAGTTTGGCTCCTAACGGGAAGTCATGTCGATCATGACGGACTGACTTTAAGTTTGATCCAACCCTTTTCAACGAAAATCAAGTTCCATTTCGGTGCTTTTTCCTGTGATTTAATTCCACCTTGGTAGAGGGAATATGGAGATTTATTTTTGAAAGTGTGAAAAATCCATATACTGCTTAACCCTTCTGAGTTTGCTGAAGGTGCTTTTTCCTTTATGTTCATCTTGACAACATGTTAGATCACTACAATTTTTTTTTTGTTAAGTTGGAATTTTGAAATCCTGAGATGATTAAGTTGAATGAAAATAATAGTAAGCATTTACTTTAATAATATATTATAGATTTGCAATTTTATTTCAGATATTTCTGAACAATTCTTCTCAATTGTTTTCATATACCTTGCCAGGGCAAGTACAGGTATGTTATATTTCGAGGTATGTTTTTCAGAGGTGTCTGGTATATAATTTCAGTCCTTGACTTCTTAACTCTAGGAGTCGAACCATATGTAGACATATGTTAGGGTAATATGTATTTTATTTTGACAATCACCATTTACAAAGTCTACTAGTTTATATACATGTTAATTGGTTTGAATCTGTGCAAATGTTTCTTTTGCATAGCTTTTGATTATTTGGGAAAGAGAAACCGGTTCGCTGATATTAACATTATCTTGAAACAATATCAGGCTATTCAAGGGCACTAAAGATGAATCAATTACTTTTCAGCAATATAATTTTTACCCACAAATCAAAATTGTGAATAAAAGCTTGGATAGTATTAGTGTAAAAACATTTGAATCAATGTTCATTTCTAATGACCTTCTAAGTTACTATGAACAAATATGAAGAATTGATGATCAAAAGAGAGTAGGATGATATGTCGAGAGGTTAAATGAAAATAAATATCTTTTACTTACACTAATTGTTTTGTTTTGAATTTCGGCAAATAAATAATAATAAAAAGCAAAGAAATCAATCATGATTTTAGACAATTTTTAAAAACTTCGAAGATAGAATACGGGATATGGGCTCTGTAACATAAAGTTGTGCAATTAATCACTAATGGAAATGGCCAATCAAGATCAATGTTGCATCTACATCTTGTTCAGTACACTAACCAGCAACCAATCAGAATTGCGCTTTCAAAGAAGTGATTAATAGCAAACCTGTATGTTGCAAGACCCTGATGTGTAAAGGAAAGTTAGGAATTCCTACTTTTGGAAACATTTTCTATGTATGATTGAATTCTAGCTTGTTTCTATCAGTAGGCAGGCTTTCCTATTTTCCTTTATTTGTAATATATACCTTGAATTTCCTTGAGAGATTAATAGAAATATTATCTCATCAATATTAATATTATTGCTATTAATTGTACAACTTTTGTACAACCCCCAGAACTTATGTTTTTTTCTTGCATTGTTTAAAAAGTTGAGAAATGTTGTGATACATGCTGCACTGTTTTCTGGCAGGAATAATTTATTGATCTTTACAACAAAAAAATGTAAATGTATTGTATATGAGCAAACCATTTTTCTGTCTCTCTATCTCTTTTAGTCTCAAGATTGTTTACCAAAATTTGTCAAAATTGTGGATTAAGCTTCTGTATGAATTAGTGAAAACATTTTCCTTGTGCCATTTTACGCTCGATTACATGTATATATGTGTCGAGTTCTTCATACTTTCGCATGGCAGTATGTTATTAAAAAACAATTTGTTGAAAGAAACAAAATGTATTTGCGCTGAAAAGATGACAGTTTAACTGTTATCCTTATTCTTACACCCTACTTTTTTTCCTTTAAACATAGATGCTGGTTTATTTGGGTTGAAATACACCTTTGTAGTCGTATAGTTGAAATATTTGCGGGTCTGTTTGGAACCTGTTTTGTAAACCAAGTTTTGTACATGATTTAGATGCACTGTGGTTGGCGAGTATATGTATTGTATATGTATGTATGTTCCTACTGTGTTAATTATAGTGGATTGTGTATAAATAATTAAAAATATATATTATAAACACGATACGCTAGTGTGATAAGTGATGATTAATTTTTCTGATTACATTTTTTGCACTATGATAGTCCAGTTAACATGATATAAACTATTTCGGCAAAATAAAGGCGGTCATAAACTATTTCGGCAAAATAAAGGCGGTCATAAACTATTTCGGCAAAATAAAGGCGGTCATAAACTATTTCGGCAAAATAAAGTCGGTCATGGACAGTAGAGCCATACGCCGTGAATTTGAATGTGCGGACACAACAATAACAAGCCGATTCCCATTTGAATAGCATTACAAAGGAGCATTGAATTGTCGTTCGACTTAATTTTTCGGAATTAGATTATATTGT
>BQKZ01009823.1:0-12822 GCA_036244855.1 Temnopleurus reevesii | reverse complement strand
AAATTAAAAAAAATACGGGAGAGAGGAATTTCCCTTTATTTTCAAAAGGTACATATTTCTGACTATTTCTTTAATACATCCAATTCTTAATATTCCAAATAAAAATGACCATTTTATTTTTGTGTGTATTGATCATTCCACTAATTCAATTCAAAGCAAAGTCATATTTATATAAAATCAAAAAGCTCACCTGATCATGGACTACATGATAAACCACAAACACTGACAGAGAATTGCATTATTCAACATTTCTTTGAAATTCTTTTGACATAAATTTCTGCTCTGATAGCAATCTTTTCTAGTCTCAACACACACCAAAAGGATGAAGTAGAGTAAACCATTCCCCCATTTCAATACAACCATTGAAAGCTTTTGCACCACAAGATCCATGTACATGTACATTGAGCATGCATGCAAAAGGCAAATTATAAGATGGCTTAGACAGTTCCAGTCAGCTGATTGGTCTAATCGTACCACGTGATCATTCAGAAAAAAATGTGCATCGCGGAACGCCCGTTCCGTATAGTAAAAAAGTTTACTATATAGAACCCGTGGCACGCATGCACTCAGTGGTTCAAGAAAACTTGCACCTAAATACAGGTATTTAATCAAAATATTCCATTGAAATATCAGTTAAACTAAAAACATTTAACTAAAATGTGATTTCATGTTTGTTTTTTTAATCGCACTGGTCTGCCGCTACTTTCATTATCATCACAACAACATCAGCTTGCTGGCTCGCACACACAGCAGCTCGGCTCCACGCAGCGCAGCTCAATCACCGAGTCACGCAGCGGCAGTTGGCCCGCAATTGCGACACAAACCTTCTCAGTTTTCAATCATTTTTAACTCCTTGTATCGAATATCAGTTTTATATTACATGTATTCCAATTATTTTTTTCATTCTAAATAGCCATCTTATAAAAGGAATAACGTACTCTCTCGTCGTTAATTAGCGAATGTGCACTGCTAACCTTGGTGTATTCTTCGCCTGCACATTATGCGGCACTCGCCTCTGGCTCGTGTGCCGTGCGCATGCTCAGAAAACAACCTCGGTGCAGTGCACATTCGCTAATCAACTCCGTATCATGCATTATTCCTATAATATTTACTCTGTTTGAAAGCCTCCCATGCCATTTTCTGAAGAAATAAAATTGTCAGTCGGTCAAAAAAAGTTTTTTTTTCGAACACAATTTACACAATTCATGAAGAAAATGAGACTTAACATCTATGAAAAGCCAAAGAGCATCTGAAAATGTCTTTTCAGGGTATATTTCAAATGTTTGTTTATAATTTTACTGTGACTTTTCAGATTTAGTTAAAAAGCAAAATAAAACGAAAGTCAATGTTGGGCTATTTGTAGAGCATTGGATGGTGGCGGGAATCCAAACACCTTGTTTAAACCTCTGATACAAATGCATACTTGTGTCATGTCACTTTTGATAATGTATCTAATCTTGTAGCCCCCTGTGTTTTTAGCAATTTTTTAAAAGAAGAACCAACCTCAGGAATTATCGCGCACCCATTGAATGAAGAAAAATCAGATGAACAAACTGTGAAAATTTGAGCATACATGTAATCGGACAACCCGTTCAAAAGTTATGAATTTTCAAAGTCATATAGATTTGACGATCACTGCCGCTCATGGGGATCCGTGAGTTCGGCAACACCGATGGAATCTGTGACAACATGTTGGACAACTCCTCATTCACTTTGTACATACAGTTTTTGAAAATGGATTAATGTAAAATTTTGAATAAAATTGCAACATCATTCTTCTCAAAATACATGCAGAATCGGCAACGAAATGCTATATCCCAACCGAAAATTGGCATTTTGTTGACTGTTCAGAAAAAAGGGAGAAAATATGAAATTTTGTATCCAGAGTGAATGAGGAGTTGTCCGACATGACGTCACAGATTTCGTCGAATTTGTCGATCACACGGATCCCCATCAGCTGTAGGGATCGTCATATCCCTGTGACTTTGAAAATTCATAACTTTTGAACGGGTTCTCCAATTTTGCTCAAATTTGCAGTTTGTTCATCTGATTTTTCTTCATTCAATGGGAGCACAATAAATCTAGGGGTTGGTTCCCCTTTAAGGGTCTAACATATGAAACTTTGAATTTAATTCTGGCTATGGCAAACAATGTCTTTCATGTGTATTGCACTTGAAGATGACACTTCTTACGATGTGCTATAAATTGGTCTATTCTGATTTTATGCTTTTGAAACATATATCTTGTACTTTCGTATCATGATTTACACGCAATGATCATGACATACTGTCGGAATTTCCTACATTAAATGCAGGCCTATATGTACATGTATGCCCTTAGGCTGGAATAGAATGATCTTGGAAGTATGTTCCTTTAATATAGCCCTTATACCGCTAATGTAGTACGGCATGTTTCCAATGGCTGAATAATTTAGTGACCGACTTTTAATACAAGTCTGCATTTAGAACTCCCATAGTGCATTCATACTAGTGGTCTTAGGAGGCAGACCTGAATTCAGGTACATACAGAGCAGTCAAATGTGTCGCATTGCCCATCTGTCAATAGTGGTCGTCTATATAGCAAGATGCTACAAGCACTTGCCCAATAGGTGGGTTTACTAACAGATGCAAATTTTATGCATACCTTTAACACAAAGGTTGTTCTTGACAACCCTAAAGCTTTCCTGATTCCAATTATTCCAATTATTCCAATTAATGCAGTCTTATTATTATCAAACGGTTTAAGGAATACCATGTAACTATGTCAGTAGCAAGAAAAGCACATAAATTTGAATAAAAGTAAACCCGCCTATTGCGTGGGGCAAGTGAAAGCCATAGATGGGCAAGACGTTTAAGCAAAGGCAAACACTGGTTACCTGACCAGGACAAGAAAAAAGATTGCTGATTCTGATCACGAGTAATGGCCATGTCCATAGAGGTAAGTTAACCTGTCTACAGTGGCCACTTTTGCCAGTTTCCCTTCGGTGGCCTCCATGGACAGGTTTGACTGTCCACATGATGTACATAGTCAAATTTTGCGATTTCCTTTCGTTAGTGATGATTATTTTATGTCATTAAAGTCCCTCCAAACAGAAAATTACAAAAATCAGAATCGTAACCGGACATGTGTGGCTCAGTGGTAGAGTGTCTGCCCCATGAACGGAAGGTCGTGGGTTTGATCCCCGGCCGAGTCATACCAAAGACGTATCACAATGGGACTATCTGCCTTCTTGCCAGGTGCTCGGCATTTACGAAAGGAGAAGGGTAACAATAACTTTATGTTTATATGCAGGGCACCTGGAAGAAGAGCTTACATCTGAAAGTGGATACCTGGGTAAATAGGAGGTATTAATATTATTATCATTATATAAAAATCTAAATCTTGCAAATCATTACCTCTTATATATATATTCCTATAAAATTTGAATAGGTAGATCCCAAGGTCCCAAGAGATTTGACCTTGGGGGAAGTAAGAAAACTACATGTAGCCTACTGGGTCTGTGCCTGCAGACTAAAACTCATCCCATCTTCTTCGCTTGTATGACAAGAGCCCTGACATTTACTTGCTTGACCCACTTCACTCATCAGATTGAAGGCAAGCGAGGAGGACATCGCTGCTAAGAAGGTGAGTTCACACTTATTCAATGCATTCACACTAGTTTGACACATGCATTCACATTAGATTCACACACTCAATCTAATAGCGTAAATGAGTAGAACCCTGACATTTACTTGCTTGACCCGTTTCACTCATCAGATTGTAGGCGAGCTGCTGGGGCCTCATTCTAAGATGGTGCGTTCTCACTAGCTTCAATAATATATATTCAATGCATTCACACTAGTTTGAGTATACATTCACACAAGCTTCACACACTCAATCCATCTTCTTTGCGTGTATAACTAGAGCCCCGACATTTATTTGTTTGACCCATTTCACTCATCAGATTGGAGGCGAGCTGCTGGGACATCATTGCTAAGATGGTGTGTTCACACTAGATTCACATAATGTATTCAATCCATTCACACTGGTTAGTATCACATAATATACACTAGCTTCACACACTCTTCCAATCTTCTTTGTTTGTATGACGAGAGCTAAGACATTTACTTGCTTGACCCACTTCACTCATCAGATCGGAGGCGAGCTGCTGGGGAATCATTGCTAAGATGGCGTGTTCACACAAGCTTCAAAAACATGTATATTTAACACATTCACACAAGCTTCCCACACTGAATCTATCTTCTTGCTTGTATGACTAGAGCCCTGACATTTACTTGCTTGACCCATTTCACTCATCAGATCGGAGGCGAGCTGCTGGGAGATGATGTGTTCACACTAATTCAATATATTCAATGCATTCACACTAGTTTGAGTATACATTCATACAAGCTTCACACACTGAATCTATCTTCTTCGCTTGTATGACTAGAGCCCTGACATGTACTTGCTTGACCCATTTCACTCATCAGATCGGAGGCGAGCTGCTGGGACATCATTGCTAAGATGGTGCGTTCTCACTGGCTTCAATAATATATATTCAATTCATTCACACTAACTTCACACATGCATGCAAACAAGCTTCACACACTCAATCTATCTTCTAACCATGTATGACAAGATCCCTACCTGCTTGACCCATTTCACTCATCAGACTGGAGGCGAGCTGCTGGGACATCATTGCTATTAAAGATGATGTGTTCACACTAGTTTCAGTTCAGGTAACATATTCAACCCATTCAGACTAGCTTCACACATTCAACGCATGCACATATGTTTAACACATAACGCATTTTCTTCGCTTGTTTTGACTAGTGCACTACATGTACATGTACTTGCTTAACCCTCTGAATGCTCAGAAATGCACTTGCACAATTTACATAATTGTGTTTACATTTAGGGATGATGGTAGTAGACTTGACTTGGCCAAAAAAAAATATATTTTTAGGCCCAGTTTGTCTCAGGCTATGACTTAAAGTTGCTAAAGCACATTCATACTTGCTCCATGAATTTTAGAAGGGAATAAAGAACATACATGCAAAAAGAAAAATGACAGTCATAATAACAATTAACATACTATTAATACATTTCCTATCAATATTGATCAAAGGATGCTGAAGTATTGATTATCGTATTGCTTGCAATTAAAGCAACAAAGTTGAAAATAGTTAGCTGTCAGATGAACTAGATGAAATCTAGACTATCAACAATACACTTGATGTTTACATGCAAACATTTTCATTTGGAAAATAAGAATTAACAATACAATTTATTTCAAATTGCAACAAATTTGCTTGCATTAGGATTATGATTTTTCTTTTTTCCCACTACAATTGCACAAAATGGTTTTAAAATGTCAGTAAATTCTTGTAAAGTTTTGGAGATATTCAGTTTAATAAACACTATTGATGTAATAAGAAATAAGAAAATAAAACCTTAAAACAAGAAAATTTCAAACGATATGAGACTATTTTGAAGCCATTATATATATCATCCAAGGGGGTGTTGCTCAAAAGTTGCAATTGATCGCAAGTTGCAGTTGATCGGAACGCGCAAATCAAAATTATTGTTTTATGCTCATTTTGTTAAATGCGCATATCGCGCGCAAATGAAAATGCGTGTTACTATTTGTAAAGTTGCAGTTGATCTGCAGTTGATTTTGAGCAACACCCCCAAGACTGATATTCAGACTTACCACAGAAAATTCATCATTGGTAGGAATTGAGATTCACCAAACTTTTTTGAGAAAAATGTACAAGAAATCCAATCCCCGATCTTTGTACATGCAGTTAAGAGATTGTCCTACAAGTATCACAGATTACCAATTGATGTGCATAAATCCAAGATGATACCTGTATTAATCATAAAATCACAATCGAGGTCATCAATTATACTGTTTAGAGAAGAATTCATTGGCTCCAAATTAAACTAGGTCTGCTATGCTGAGCTGAGAAATTCCATCAAAGAGTTGTTCTACATTCAGAATGTTGTCGTCTATTCACCTCGTAGTCAAGATATTGCACTAAAAATTCACAAATTTTTCTCATTTGAGAATGCGTTCACTAAAGACAGGTATAATCCAGAGATTTCTTTTGTTGAAGAGCATTCATGGCTACCATAGGCATTTGAGAACGTTAGACTGAACCGTGAAAAAAATTCTCTTGAAGAATGACAAACTTATGTCCAACTGACTGCCTTATATACTGCAGAATCAGAAGCTTACCGAGAGATCCTCGATTATGCAATCAAAACAATTCAATGTTGACAAAGTCAAACCAATTTCTGAAAAACAGACTCTATTGCAGACTTCCCTTTCCTTTATTTCTAAGGGAGATCATCGTTAAATCACACTTCTGTTCCTATCTTATCAATCAATACTTTTATTTGGGTTAGGCAATAAAATAGGTTTGAGAGTAACAACAACAACTAAGACCCCGTTCACATGTACACAGTGTTAAACCACTTTAACGGAAACCAGTTTAACAGAAACTAGGTTAACGGTAGGTTTGAACGGGACAAGCGGTCCTGAAACTGGGCTTGGAAACTGGTTTGGAAACGCACTTCCCGAGGTAGATTTACGTGATCAGGAAATAGATCTATTGAATGCTCAAGACTTGCAAAGCGGCAGGTAATTTCACCCTGAATATGTAAAGCATTCAGCTGTCCTGTTCCCGCGGTATGAAGAGACAATACAGGAACAAAGAAATGATTATAAACGCCAATATACACGTGGGAAGATCGCACAGGAGTATTTGAACCAAGCATCATCATAACGATAGAGCCACTTAATGTGATGGAGTCTTACAGTAGACTTCAAATCCAGTTCGTGGGTCTGTAATCTGAACAGGGATACAACTGGCCTTCCGAAACCGCCTTCGAAACTAGTTTTATGGCAGCCACTTTAAAAATTAGATTTGAACAGGGTCTTAAGCGAAGGCACAGATCACATGCCAAGTTTCCAGCATAACCCATTGACAAATCTGAGAAGTTTTTCCTCAAATTGAGCGGCACATTCGACTTCCCCCGAGAGAGTTTGGGAGGAAATAATCGCTCCCTTAACGGGGAATGAAAAGCTTCCGACACTTGTTTTCCAAAATCAGATCAACACTATCCAGTTCTCAACAGGATTAAAGAGAGACTGGAGTTTTGAGAGCTAGGATAAAAATGATTTGAGAAGTTTTTTAATTCACTTCAGCTCGTCAGTCTAATACAGTACTTAGGTTTCCAAGTTCATAATTGGTCAGAGAATTTGCCACACATGGCATTTTGGAAAGTAAATGTGCACTTCATGCCCACCATAAAGTCATTGACCTTTTCAAACTTGTATTTATTAAAAACAAGACTTTTCTTGGCTCTCTCCAAACAGCTTACAAAGTCAGAGATGTCTGCCTCCCCCAAAGAAGTATTCATTTTCAGCAGCATTTCTATAAAGGAAGGATAATACTTTTGCAAGCTAAAATCTGACAAACCAAGAATTTGGTGTTGTGGTGAAGATTATCAATCACTTTTACTTACCAATTACCTATTGAGAGTGAAGACTGGCTCTGGGTCATTTAAAAAAAGTCAAAATAGCATGAGATCCCTGTATTTCCTAGTGAGTTTCCTAACTTTAATTCTGCATTTATTATACATGTATGAGCTCACTGTGAGCAGAAGGGACAAAAGACTGGAACAAAGTAAACAACTTCATTCAAGCCTTCATAATAGCTTCATGGTTATAAAAGAAAGTCTCAGGTGCAACTATTGTTCAACATTTTTCCACAGAATAAGAAAGATTGAAAATTCTTTTGTGACCATAAGCTATTGTTAATGCTTGAAGTTGAATGGACGTTGTTTACTTCCTCCAAGGGCTTTGTCCCTTTGGCTCACAGTGACTTATATGTACTGTACTAGCTTCTAATTTGACCTTGAAAATGACAAAATATGAGCCTTGAAAATCATTTGGCTCACAATCTCTTTCAGTTTCATCGCAAAAACAAATTGGTGATAAATTGGAGTTACTGCAGTAGGAAAATCTAATTGGACACCGTTGTTTTGAGTTGTTTTTCAGGGGCTATTGATGATATACACACCATAAGCAGAAGGGACAAATAATTTTGGACAAAGTAAACAACTTCATTCAAGCATTCACAATGGCTAAATAGACACAAGAGGATTTTCCATCCCTCTTATTGTGCTAAAAAATACCAAACAGGTGTCAAGCAATGAATGGGAAGCTACCTCTACATGTATTTATTTGTGTTCTGAAGCTCTAGTGAAGACTGAAATGAAGTTGTTTACTTTGTCAAAAATCCTTCCTCCATTCTGTTCACAGTGAGACTTCCCTGATCATGTGGAAAGCAACCCCGCCGTGTTCTTTAGGACCTGGAAATTGGACTCGTCCATGAAGGAAATTAGTTTGAAATAAACATCCTCGATAGGCCCTAAAAAGTTCTTTTTTCGAGGGGTAGCTCAATTTCTTCTTACTCCTTGGGCTATAGAAATCTAACTGTATCAATCAATTCGCTAAACGATTGATGTCAATACTGATTGATGTAAATTTGANAATAAATATTCCTACCAGGTACCCATTCACCTCACCTGGGTTGAGTGCAGCACAATGTGGATGAATTTCTTGCTGAAGGAAATTAACGCCCTGGGTGGGACTTATTCTTATTCATCTTTCGTATCATGAGCATGCATTATTTTGTGACATTACTTCCTCCAAATGGGTTTCCCCATCACACACATTCCAATCCTACATTGGTAAATCATAGTAGCATACATGTACAATGTGGGCATTATGACAATCTAAATATCACCGATGAATACAGTCTCGTTATAACGAGGTTGTTGGGACCAGAGGAATTACCTCTTTATATTGAAACCTTGTTATATCAGGGTCAAAATACAATAAAATACAAAGACATGAGACCAGGAAAATTACCTTGTTATAACGAGAGCTTGTTATATCAGTACTCTTTATAACGAGGTTTGACTGTACTAAAAATACGGTTTCAATGTGTTGATCAGCTTGATACCATATTCAAGGGAGAAATTTGTTTAAAAAAGACAAGACTTCTCTGACTTACTCCTGTCTCACAATTGATTTTAAATTTTTATTCTATCATTAATCTGGTTATCTAGAACCTCTTAAATCAAAGATGTTTGGTGCATTCAAATGCTTCTGAGCCGAGAGATACGTTATACATTCTTCAGAAATCGTATGGAGTGCAGGGCAGTCATAGATGACACAAAATAAACTTTGAATCATAAATGAAGATGACGACTCTCTACCAAAAAAAAAGTAAAATAGACATTTAAAAGAAAAGGAAAGAGAAGAAATATAAATCAAATTGGGCAATAGATATTGCAAATCAAGAATATTAGAATAGGCAACTTACAATTTCGAAAAATTGTATTACAAGTCGGCCGTACAGCTTGAATATTTTACAATACACACATTAAAAGACTAATTTGATGAATCAACATTCTAAAAAGATTGCGAGTGGTCAGTATTTGCGAGTGGTCAGTATTTGTGTTAATTATTCTAAAAAAAATGCATCTACTTGTTTGTTTGTATAAGTTATAATTTTGTGAAATTGTACTTTTTTGTTGAATAAATGCAGAAACCTCTGCGCAAAAAAAAGGTGACTAACAATAAATATAAATCCACATTTGTGTTCAAGTAGCACTTATGAAGGCTTGAATGAATGAAGTTGTTTATTTTGTCCAAAATTCTTCCTCCCTTCTGTTCCCAGTGACACTCTCCTGATCATATGTGGAAAGCAACCCGCCGTGTTCTTTAGGACCTGGAAATTGGACTCGTCCATGAAGGAAATTAGTTTCAAATAAACATCCTCGATAGGCCCTAAAAAGTTCTTTTTCCGAGGGGTAGCTCGATTTCTTCTCAACTCCTTGGGCTATAGAAAACTATCTGTATCAATCAATTCGCTAAACGATTGATGTCAATACTGATTGATGTAAATTTGAACAGTTTTCCTTTTTTGCAAGACTTTAGAAAGGAGATCTTCATTAAAGGCAAAATCTTGTTTTCGATGTGGCCGGAAAAAATTGTTTGGATGCCGAAGAATGACATTTTTTATAAAAAATTGCTTAGAACAGTTTATTTTAGTAGGAAATGTTTCGGTTATTTTCCATAGTTTTTGGAACAGATTTCATGTGGAAAAGAAGAATTAGAATGGAGTAAAAAGCCCTTTTTTACATCTGAAATGACTTCAGGGTTTATTTAACATGTTTTCCTATAGGTTTACTACTTATTGTTCGTAACTTGAATGAAAATCAAAAAAGAAAAAAGTTCAGATCAGGCCATTTTCAGAGGGTTGGATGATCTTATGTATCCAAATATCCTTTTTTGCTTCTTTTTGCTTTAATACTAAAAACACAACGTTTTGTAATGGGAAGAGCAGAGAATGATTGAAAGTTCAGAGAAACAAAGACTTATCAAAACAATGAATACAAAAAATATAATTGTCACATACACCTCCATGAAAATGTACATATTGTAAAATATCAACTCGCAAAATTATGAGAAAGAATAATGACTGCAAACACCTTCCTGTTCGTATTGTAATCCCACTTCTTGTTTCCCTTATTATTGGCATCTAAGGCCCCAGTCACATAGGACCCCGGAAGCAACACGATTCACCCTGACTCGTTGTTAATTCACAGTTAACTGCCTCAGAACAACGAGTCGGGGTGAATCGTGTTGCTTCCGGGGTCCTATGTGACCAGGGCTTAAACCAGGAAAAGCAGATGGTCCAAATTCATCAATCCTGCAATAATTTTATGCTGATGTGCTGAATAAGAAATTCATATAAAGCAGAGAATAATTGTCCTGGCATCGCATCACAATTTGTGATGCATTTTAGCACAATTGCTATGGAAAATATGCTTTGTTTAGCAACTTTTTCACAAAGAAATGTACAGTAATGTGCTGAAAATGTTTCCTTAATGTCTAAAACTGCTAATCAAACATGAAATTGAAAAGTAAAATTATTCCCTGTTAAGCAAGATTCTTTGAGAAGGTCAAATTTCTGTGATCTTTCCCTGGTGAATTCTAGAAATTCCATGAGTTTTTCATGTATAATTCACTCATTTTAAACCTACTACATGTATGATGCATTCTCAATTATCAAATGAATATATATGTAAAATTTGCTTGTTTTTCCCTGACTAGAAAAACAAAAATCATTTTCCAGGTTTTCCATGTAAACTGTGAACCCTGTTGAAATTGTATACATTCAGTTTCATCATAAATGAAATGGAACCCAGCTTTAAACTAAGACTTTCCCTCCACAACAGCAGCAAAACAAGTCTATAAACACCTGGAAACAACAAGACGTGATCAATTTACTGAGATGGAGTTCTCGATTGGTTATGAACAAATAGAATAATATGCTCAAATAAAAACACAAATTGTCAGGGCATTTGGGGGTTGTTTAGCAAAGAGTCTCTAAATCAATTCTTCCTGTTTATGAATTGCAGATAAGTGAAGAGAGATTAGGGAGAATACAGAGCATGAAAAAAAAATTCCACTTTTACAATGTCTGTCAAAAATTTATTTAAAACTATTATCAGATGATTTTTATAGTTATAGTTACATACATACTTCATAATCTTATCTGTCAAGTGCTATAGTTATCTCCAGAATTGATTTTCATTCATGCAGAGAGAGAGAGAAAGAGAGAATTTGAGTTTTACGGCGTGTATCATTCAAATTTGAATATTTACACCAGGAGAAGAAGAGAGAATCAGTCCCGACATTTAACGTCACCATCCAAAAGACGCGACTGGGGATCGAACCCGCAGGAACCAACCCTAGTCAATTTTGACTGTCCCAAGCAGCTTGATTACAAGCCCATGCCACAACCTTTGATATCCAGGAAGTAAAAACCACCTTGCGCCAAAATGGGCCTGAATCCATCTCAAACAAATTGTAAAGCGCTATGGTACTCTCTGTTTTTAGCTATAGAAATTACCTATATTATTATTATTATTATCATTATCATTATTATTATCATTATTATTATTATTATCATTATTATTATTATTATTATTATTATTATTATTATCATTATTATTATCATTATTATTATTATTATCATTATTATTAAACAACTTATCAGAACAATTACTCCCATTCAAAGAAATTTCTCTAGGCCATTGATTGATGGTGATTCAATGCTATTTGACCAGAAGTTTTTTTAATTTTATTGATCTTGTTCATGCATGCGTTGATGAGAATAGACAAAGATACAAGATTGTATCAATAACTATCACAACATCATCTTAAATTTATGATTTTGTGAATTCTTTTGGAAAAGAAACAATACATAGTCATGTTTGCTCATTTTAGAGCAAGGTGTTTTTCATGCCCTGGACATAATCAAACAGTGCTCAGATTTGCCTGAATCAAAATTAATTTTACATGTACCTGCATAAACATGAAAAGATCTTTAAAATATGTTGAACTGAAATTTTGAGACTTTTTCAAAAGTGTAATTTTTTTGATACACTTTGTAATGTACTTCCGCACACTCCCGGCGTTATGTCCTATCAGCCAATCATCAGTAGCTTATCACAGAATATTGACAAATGTGTTAAAAAGCAAACTAATTCTTAAGTTTATAGAGCCCTTTTTAATATCGAAATACCATGACACTCCATGAGTGGATCACACTTTTATCACTATCTATGAGTTTAACAGATTAATTGAATCTACTTAGTTTTTGATTTCCGTGCAGGTGTTTGTTTTTACTCTTTTAAATGACAATCAATTTTGAATCCAGGGTTGTATTTCATAAAGCTGTTCATAGATCTACA